>CAUYON010122500.1:0-14802 GCA_963573935.1 Arctocebus calabarensis | reverse complement strand
CTCCCTCTCTCTATGTCTTTCTCTTGTCTCTCTCTCTCTCTCTTTCCTCTCCTCCTTGGTGCTGCTCTGCAGCGTCCCTCACCAATAAAGACCTTTCGTACAAGCCTTGGTGGTCTGTGAGATCTCTGCGGGTCGAGTGCCGCCCTTTCAGACATGACCAGAGAAAGCAGGCAAAGGAAAGGTAGATACAAGGCTCACCTAGAAGCCTTATTCTAGGGCCACCTTTCCTGCAAGTCTTTGGTCTGGCTTGAATTTATTTCTGCAAGTGCTGAACTTTAATGCAAATCTGGGAAAATACAGAACACCATAAAACCTTTGTTTTTTTAATTAACGTGCTCAAAATCAATCACAAAACAGGATTTCCTTTTGTTTCCAACCAAGTAAAAGAACTTGAGAAATTAACTTAACAACCCAACGTCTTCCCTCCTGCACAGAACCTTTAGAAAGCTCTCCACATTCAGGCCTGAGCCCAGAGACTGGCTCCTGCTTCCAGTGCTGTAGCCTTTCCTTCTCCCCTAGTGTTCTCTCGGCATCATCAGGGCCCTGCCCAGGGGCTGGGAAGGGCAAGGGCAAGGGCAAGGAAGAGGCCATGGGGCTCTGCGTTCCTTCTCAATTTACCAGTGCAGGTGTAGACTTGCCAAAATCTTTTAAATGAAAACACTCAAAATATACATATATAAACTGATACAGAAGAGTGTTCTAATGACCTCCCCTCACTCCAGCCCCCTAAAACAAGAACAAGATTCCTGTCCACCCCTGCAAAAGACCAGGGAGGGTCTGTTGGCTTAGGACCAGGACAGGGGAAGACAATAAGAGTTGGGGGACAATTCGCTTGTATTTCTACAAACTAGCAATGAACAAATGAAAATGAAAGTATTAATTTTTTAAAATACCATTTACCATAGCATCAAAAAAAAATCAAATACTTAGGGATAGAACTATCACAATACATGCACAATTTGTACCCTGGAAATTCCCATACATTGATAAGAGAAATTAAAGAGGATCTAAATATGTGGAGAAATATAGTATGTGTGGATCCGAAGGTTCAACACTGGTAAGATGTCTTTTCTCCCCTAATTGATCTATAGATTCAAGGCAAACCCATTCAGAACATCTGTAGACTTCCGAGCAGAAATTGTCAAGTGGATTCTAAAATTTACATTGAAAAGCAAAAGATATTAGAACAGCCACAACCATTTGAAAGGAAACAAGAAAAAAGAAAAAGGGTCAAGCAGACACTGTGGTTCATGCCTGTAATCCTAGCACTCTGGGAGGCCAAGGCGGGTGGATTGCTTGAGCTCAGGAGTTCAAGACCAGCCTGAGCAAGAGCAAGACCCCTTCTTTAAAAAAAAAAAAAACAGCCTGGTGTTGTACAGGTACCTATAGTCCCAGCTACTTGGGAGGCTGAGACAAGAGAATTACTTGAACCCAAGAGTTTGAGGTTGCTGTGAGCTATGTTGCCATGGCACTCTACCAAGGGTGACACAGTGAGACTCTGTCTCAAGAAGAAAGAAAAAAAAGGAAGAAGAAAGTTGGAGAAATCACATACCTGACCTAAATAGCTGCTAGAAACTACAGTACGCAAGACAGTGTGGTATGAGAATGAGGACAGACATAGAGATGAATAGAATAGAATAGAATAGAGAGCTCAGAGATAGACCCACACATACATGATCAACTGACTTCCAACAACATGCCAAGCAACTCAACAGGGAAAGGATATTCTTTCAAACAAAGATTCTGGAACATTTGGACATCCTTATTTTTAAAATGCACCATAAACCTCCCCTGACACCAAATACAAACAAACAGAAAGAAAAAACCTAATTGGGATGGAGCATAAACCTAAATATAAAAACAAAACCTAAGACTCATTTGAAAAAGGACAGAAGAAACATCTCTGTGCAATTGTATGAGGCAAAAATATGTTAAATGATACACAAAAAATATATAGACTATCAATGAAAACAGTTGATAAATTGAACTCCCTCAAAATTAAAAGCCTCTGTTTTGTAAAAGACACCCTGGGAGAACACATTTTCAAAACATGTTTCTCATAAAGAACCTTTCCATAAGAATGAAAGACTAGTTATAACTCCATAACAAGAACACAAACTCAAATTTTAAAATAGGTGAATGACTTTCAACAGAAGCATCAACAAAAATGGTACTATAATTGGCAAACAAGCACATAAAAATGCATGGTATTATTAGTGAACTAAAATTAAGACTACAATGACATATTACTACACTAGTATGGCTAAAATTACAAAGAATGACCATACTGGCAAGAATGTGGACCAACTGCAGCTCTCATACACTGCAATAAGGACTGCAAAATGGGACAGCAGCCACTTTAGAAAAGAGTTTAGCAGCTACTTAAAAGTTGAACACACACTTAACATACAACCCAGTAATTCTACTCTTGCAAATTTACTCAAAAGAAAGTCAAGCAAATGTCCACATGAATGTCAACTTCACTCATAGTAGCCAGAAATTAACAACTCAAATATCCATCAACTGGTGAAACCATAAATAATCCTGGTCTTGAGTAAACAGTGCAATACCACTCAGCAATATTAAAGGAATATGCTAATGATACATGCAATGATGTGGATCATCTCACAAATATTCCTATAAATGAAAGAAATCAAACACAAAATAACACTGTAAGTTTCCATTTCTGTGACATTCTGGAAAAGACAAAATACAAGGAAAGACATGAGATTAATGGTCGCCAGGGGCTGGGGCAGGAGGAGGGCATTGACTGCCAAGGGTGAAAAGGAAATGACAGAAATAGTCTATAGGGCTGTTTATCAAAACTCATTGAAGCGTGCACTCTACAAGGATTCATTTCACTGTTTTCAAATTACATATCAATAACTCTGACTTCTAACAATAAGCGAGCTAAAGTAAGATATACTTGTTATGTTACTATTTGAGTAAAAAAATAATAATAAGAGCTACAAAGGTAATGATCCAAATGTTCAAAGAGGTTAGAAAAATAGCAAAATATACCCAAAGAAGAAGAAAGAAAATAAGAGCAACAGATGCAGAAATGAAAATATGGAAAATGAACATAAAACACAGTGTGGAGTTTTGTAAAAGCCAAAAGTTGTTTAACATATGCAAGTCCATAAACCATGTCCACAGAAGCAAAAACAAAGACCATACAAATCTCTCAATAGATGCAGAAAAAGCATTCTATAAAATGTAGCATCCTTTTCTAATTAGAACACTTAAGAATACAGACATGAGTGGCACATTTCTTACACTGATTGAAGCCATCTACAAAAAACCCCCCACAGTTATATTATACTGAATGGAGTAAAACTGAAAGCATTTCCACTTAGAACTGAAACCAAACAAGGTTGTCCTCTATCACCACTACTATTCAACATAGTCCTGAAAGTTCTAGCCAATACAATCAATCAGGCAAGGGAAGGAAATAAAGGGCATCCAAATGGGACAGAGGAGATCAAATTCTCACTCTTTGCCTCTCTTATACTTAGAGAACTCCAAAGACTCCACCACAAAACTCCTCAAAGTGTTAAAAAAAATACAGTCATGTCTGAGTATATAAAATCAATGTCCACAAACCAGTAGTCTTTGTATATGCCAATAACAGCCAAGATGAGAAGTTAATCAAGTACACAATCCCTTCACAGTAGCTTGAAAAAAAAATGACATACCAGGAATATGCCTAACAAAAGAGGTAAAGGACCTCTACAAAGAAAATTATGATACCCTAAGAAAAGAAATAGAAGAAGATATTAACAAATGGAAGAATATATCATGCTCATGGCTGGGAAGAGTCATCATTATTAAAATGTCTATACTACCCAAAGCAATCTACAGATTCAATGCAATCCCCACTAAAATACCATCATCATATTTTTAAGATTTGGAAAACATAATTCTTCGTTTTGTATGAACCCAGAAAAAAACTCGTATAGCCAAGGCAATTCTTAGCAATAAAAACAAAACTTGGGGCATCACCCTACCAGACTTCTGGCTATACTACAAGGTCATACTGATCAAAATAGCATGGCACAAAAAAGTATTGGCACAAAAGTAGAGATATTGATATTTGGAACCAAATAGAAAACGATGAGATGAAACTAACTTCTTACAGCCATCTGATCTTTGATAAACCAAACAAGAATATCCACTGGGGAAAAGAATCCCTATTGAAAAACTGGTGCTAGGAGAACATGTAAAAGACCGAAACTGGACCCATACCTCTCACCATGTACAAAAATTGATTCAAGATGGATAAAATATTTAAATCTAAACCATGAAACAATAAAAATCCTCAAGAAAGTATGGGGAAAACCCTTGAAGATATCAGCCTGGGGGAAGATTTTATGAAGAAGACTTCTATGACAATTACAACAAAAATAAATAAACGGAACTTAATTAAACTGAAAAGGAGACAACAACCAAAGCATATAGACAACCTTCAGAATGGGAAAAGTTACTTGCATCTTACAAATCAGACAAACGCTTGATAACTAGGATCTACAGAGAACTCAAATTAATCAACAACGACAACTACAACAAAGCCAACAATCCCATGTATCACTGCGCAAGAGACATGAACAGAACCTTCTCTGAGGAAGACAGACAAATGAATGGCAAATGAACACAGGAAAAAAATGCTCATCGTCTCCAATCATGAGAGAAATGAAAATCAAAATCACCTTGAGATATTACCTGACCCCAGTGAGAATGGCCCACATCACAAAGTCTCAAAGCTGCAAATGCTGGCATGGATGTGGAGAGAAGGGAACACTTTTACACTGCTGGTGGGACTGCAAACTACTACAACCTTTTTGGAAGGAAGTACAGAGAATTCTCAAAGAACTCGACTTAGACCTCCCGTTTGATTCTGCACTCCCATTACTAGGCATCTACCCGGGAGAAAAAAAAAATCATTTTATCATAAGGACATTTGTACTAGACTGTTTATCTCAGCTCAATTTACAATCACCAAAATGTGGAAACAACTTAAATACTCACCAACCCAGGAATGGATTAACAAGTGGTGGTATATGTATACCATGGAATACTATTCAGCAGTTGAAAAAGATGGAGATTTTGTGTCTTTTGTATTAACCTGGATGGAGTTGAAACACATTCTTCTTAGTCATCACAAGAATGGAGAAGCAAGAATCCAATGTACTCAATTTTAGTATGAAGGCGATATATGAGCTAAAAAAGGTGGGAGTAGAGGAATGAGGGAGAGAGGAGAGGGGAGGGGGGTGGAGAATCATGGTGTATGGCACACCTCTTGGGGACAGGACTCAATTATAAGAGGAACTTTACCTAACGAATGCAATTGGTGTAACCTAACTCTTTGTACTCTCGGTGAATCCCAAACATTTTTTTTTTAAATCCAAAAGATTTTTCTTTGAAAGAGCTAATAAAATTGTGAATTTTCTTCCAAGCATGATCAAAAATAAAAGAGAGAGACTGATAACAGGGCAGGACCAAAGACACGGTAGGAATTTTAAAACATTAAAGCAAATGAATCACTTACAAATTCCTAGCAAAATAAAACTAATCAAATAGACTCAAAAAGAAGGAAAATCCTAGAAAAAGCCTGTATTGCTAAGAAACTAAAAACATTATTATAAAAGCTTTTTATAGAGGAAAAGAGTCAGCCCAGATGGTCAGAGACAATCCCTGACACAAAACCACCCGTTTCTACCAATGGATCAACATCGTTTCAGTCCCAAGAGTGACGCCCCTGACTTCACAAGCTTATTATTCCCAAATGGAAATGGAGACCCAGGAGGTAAACTGGCCTTCCAGAGATCAGATGCCCAAATGGGAATAATTAAGATAGGATGGAGTTAGTGCAGGGATAGGCAAGGGGACAGTGGGCAGGAACTGGCCAAGAGACCCCAGGGACAAGGAGGTAGGTGCAGCCCCAGAGGTCTGCGGGCAGGTGTAACAGGGGAGGCCATCGGAGACCGCCATCCCCGCAGGTCTAGGGGAGAAGAGGGCCTGATTCCCAATGAAACAGGCTTAAGCCAGAATGAGAGGAGAAGCTGGACCCAGCAGCCAGGGCCAGTGTAACTGAGAAGTTTTGCTGCACAATGGAGCAAAGATGTGGGAGATAGCCGGGCGAGGAGGACACTCACAAGGGTTGCTTTGTTGGCTGGTCTGTTTGCTTTAAATGTGAGAAGTAGAAGAGTTGAGGGTTTAGGAGAGAGGGGAGAGATGCCAGGGACACCTGGCGGGAGGGGACAGGTCCTCTGAAAGGGACAGCCGGAAGAGGCGCAGGTCCCCAGGGCAGGTGCGGGCTGCAGGGAGCCTTTCCTGTCCTCCTCCCTGCTCTGGAAGGTGGTTGGAGGATCTGGGTCAGGTTGGGAAGCAGTCACTTCATGGTCCCCACAAAGGTGAAAAGGGACAGAGCCAGTTTAGAGGGGTCAGAGCCCAGACTACAGGCTTGGCGTGTGCCAAAGAGAGTGGTCAAGGAGGTGAGGTGGCTGGCAGGACTGGAGGTGACAGGTCGTCGTGTAAGCCACACTCTGGCTCCCGATCTGGTGGCAGGTGGCAGATTCAGGAGTGTCACAAGATTATGATTCAGGATCTATAGGAACATGGTATCTACCCTCTGCAGGTTTGAAACCTTACAGAATGCCATTTGAAAAAAAAAAAAGGTTGACTTCAGCGAGACAGCGGAGGAGCGGCGCCCACTACAGCCACAGAAAATCCCTGCGTGGAGAAGCAGCAACCCCGCCGCCTCACCCGCCTCACTGAGGATGCTGGTTTTGTTTCTTGGAACCTCCAGAAACCAGGGTGGTTTTAAGTGCGGGAAGGAGGTGCTGAAACTTGCGGGGCTGTGAGGAGAGGGTCGGCCCTGGCTTTGGAGGTGCCCTACGGAGCCTTTCTGACTCCCCCAGAAGTAGCAGGTGCAGCAGCTGGCTCACCTGGGGAGTGGAGAGCTGTCACAGAGGGCTGGAGTCCAGGGTCCTGAGACTGGGGACAGAGGAGAATGGGGCATGGCTAATGGATAACAAGGGTCCGGGATTGCAGGCACCTCTCCCAAAAGGGGCTACGGGGAGGCACCAAAGGGATCACACGGTGGGCTCGTGGTGGCAGCACTCTGTGAGGAAGAGTAAGGCAGGGGAGAGGGAAAGATATGTCCCCTCCAGAGGGACAGGTCTAGGTTTAACTAATCACTGAATTTCTAACACCTAATGGGGAGGGGGGCCTTGAAACAGAAGATATTCAATAAGGAGCAGACCATCGACTGTCCTTCATGCCTCCTCTGTGCCAGGAACACGTGACCATGAATGCATCCCACTAATATTCACCAGTCGTTATGATGATCCTACAAATATATCCCACATTTTCCAGAAAGGAGCTCAGAGAAGCTTGTCAGGTCTGGTGGAAGGTAAGCAAATGTCAGAAAAGTGCTTATGGGTGGCTTGGGGAAACGAAACTGGAGCTAGGAACCAAAACTGTGGCCAGAAACTGTTCCCTGGCCGGGACACATAGTAAGGAGCCCATAGTGACCTCAAACTGACCCGGGACTCATTACCAATGTAGATTTAATGTACCATTAACATTGCAGATTTTGCTCCCCAGGGGTTCTTCTGGAAGATTGGTAATAAGTAGCTTGTTATGTAACCCCCCCAACCTGGTAATCACTGTAGAGACTCAACTCACAGCCTATTCTCCCAGAGGAGGAATGGCAGGGCAAACTAACAAACAGAAAAGACAGTGTGTGCTCACCTGGGGGAGTCTCTTCTCCACTCCAGGAGAGGGACCTGTCTCACTCTTTGAGAATTATTCTTGCTATACTCTACTTTCATTCTGTAATTAATGTGTATGTATTTTATTGCTTTGCATTGGGAGCCAAGAACCAGGGAATAGTCACATTCTATTCTATTAGAACCAGACCTAACAGGTTCAATGATTTGCCTAAGGTCTCAAGTCCAAAGCTCTTTCCATAACATATACACAATATATTAGAGTTCTCCTGAGAAGCAGAACCAATTGGATAAATGATAGATGGGTAGATGGATAGATAAGACACATAGAGACTTGCTGAATGGCTTACTCAATGTTGGAGGCTGGCAAGTCCAAAATCTGCAAAGCTGATGCTTCAGTTCAAGTCTAAAGGTTGGAAGCTGTTGTTAAACCAGGAAGAGCCTAAGTCCCAGTTCAAAGGCCTTCGGGCAGGAAAAAGAAAAAGCTGATGTCCCATTTTAGTTTGAAAGCCAGCAGCCAGAAGAATTCCCTGGTACTCTGGGGAGGGTCAGCCTTTTGTTCTATTCAGACTTTGACCTGTTGAATGGGGTCAGCCCACATTGGAGAGGGCAATTTGCTTTACCCAGTAGTCCCACTCAAACGTTCATCTCATCCCAAAACACCCCCACAGAAATACCCAGAATAGCGTTTGACCAAATATCTGGGTGCCCTGTGGCCAAGCCAAGTTGACACATAAAATGAACCATCATAAACCTCTCATAAACATTTTTAAATGAATACATGAAGAATTGCTCATTTGAAAAATGTTTACCTAATTTGCAAGAGTTGCATTATTTCTTAAATAACAGTGAAATGTTTAGAAGTCTTGCACTTATTTCCTTTGAAACTTTATCTGTTCAGATTACAAAATATACAGAAATCAAACAATAGTTCAACAAGCCTTGGACACTGACCTCCCATTGCTCAATCTAGGCAGAGAGCTTCCTCCCACCCCCACCCCAGGAGAGAAATAATAAGATGGTTTCCAACCCCCTTGGCAGGATCAACAAAGAACTTGCTAATTAATAACTATTTGTACAATTTTCTTCAAATCAAGGCGCCAGGACTGGGGATAATTGTCAGCTTTTCTTGCCCTTCCAGTGACCTCTCTGGAGTTAGGGCTGAGTCCCATTCGTCTCCATGGACTGGTACCTCCTTGGCACTCAAACATGGCACTTGTGCTGCACATACCAGAAACTCTTCCTCATTCAGTCTCCACAGTAAACAAGCCCAACTCTTCTTCTAGGTCATCCTATAAACTGTGGTCACCCACAAATGCTACAACAGAGAAAGCATGACTCGAGAAGAAAAGGTCTTGTTTCTGTCCATGGAAGTTGTAAAGAGCTCCCCAGGGAGGTGATGCATCAGGGAGATTGAGCAAGGCCTGACTCAGTTTGGATCGTGGCCACTGAGTTGTGAAGAAAGGAGACACAGGGGATGGAAGGAACCCTCTGAAGGAGTTGGCAGTCCGTGGGAGGGAGGAGGGTGGGAGCTGACAGCAAGCAGAAGGCCTGTCATTAGGGTAATTATTATTATTTATTAAACATTTAGGAAGTGGCAGCCATTGCTAGCTGTTGTCACAATCCAAATCATAGAATTACTTCCAATGACTCTAGAAAAGTCTTCTTATCTGATTGGGCAGGACAGAAAAAGCAGGCAGAGAAGCTGTGCCAAGGAAGCGTTTTAGGGGATGAAAGGAGACCCCTGTAGACAGAATCCAGCTTCACATCACCAGGGAGGCTCCGTCCTCTTCCCAGGGACTCAGAGACCTGGGTCAGGAGATTGGTCACACGGGGGCTACCTCCCTCTCAGCTTTGGCCAAGCCTCCCACCATGCCACAGCCACACAAACCAGACTGGCTTTATGATTCTCATCATCGGGCCATTCCCAGGCTGATGCTTCCACTGTGCAGCTGACAGGACCCAGCAAACAGCAAACCTTCCACCCATGTCCAAGGTCAACACACCTTTCCTACTTGGCCAAACCCTTACTAGGGTCAAATAAAAGACAGAAAACAAAGCATTCCTATTTACAAGAACTTCACAGCTTGTGCAGAAGCTTTCAGTCTGCCCTTGGGAGAATTCATGGTTGATTCATAAGCAAAGCGACACAGTGTAAGAGACGGAAGTCCTCACTGAGAAGGAGTGCCAAGGGCTGAACCATGATCTGGCCCCTTGTTTGAACTGCCGTGTCCTCCTTCATACATTTAGGGATCAACAAAGACAAGTGAGGTCTAATGGGCAGCCTGGGTTAATCCCCAACACCCTAAAGAGCAAGCTGTTTGATTTCTAACTGCTTAACACAGATGATTTTCAGAAATCTGTAGCTCTGTTGTGACACTAGCTCATTTCCAGAGTTTAGCTATAAAACACAGGCTGAATTATGGTGTATGAGGTCTCAAGCAAATTCACACTGGCCTCTATTAAATTGTGTGAGGTTAAGAAATATATTGGATTCTGGGGACATATATTCTGCTAACCAAAATGACACACCAGCCATTTGTCATATCCGCGTGGGCGTCACTAAATCAAGGCTCTAAAGGTGAATGCGTTGGTTGGAATTATACCATCAGTGTCTCCGCCACAGCACAATCAATCTGAGGCGGGGAGAGAGGGTCTGGGTGGGTGTTGATTGGGAGAAGAAGGGGCTCCCTTCTCATTGCCTTGCAGAGCCAGGACAGCACCTGCTCAGGAGCCTGGAGAAGAGAGAGGCTGAGCAGCACAGAATCCCTATCACAGAGAATTTCTTTGTTTAATGGACCAAGCAGATCTCAGGACACAACATTGAAGTTGCAAATGTATTCACTGGATAAGCAAAAGGTGAGCCAGATCTCAGAACAAGTGGGCTAATCTGAAGTCAAAGAGCAGGAGGGAGGCTGCTCCTCTCAGCTCTCTCTTCCCACGCGCAAAGCCTTGAGGCCTCTGTTCTACAGCCGTTCCCAGTGCACTCAGGTCTCCCGGTGCCCACACAGCATCACAACAGCCACATTTCAGGGTGTGAAAGCTGGGAGGAGGCCAGGCCCGGCCCCCTGAGCTTTCGGATGGATTCACTGGGGCATTCAGATGGGGTGTGGTCCTCAGCCTCCCTCAGGCAGAAAATGTCCCAGCATGTGTCACCCGCCTGCATACCTGTTTCTCTGAAGACACTTCAGGTCAGGTTGGCAAGAAGACAGCAGAGATGCTCAGGAAGGAATTCTTCCTGCCCCAGGAGCAAGGACTGTCCACGAGGGCACTCCTCCGCTCTCCCCTTTTCTAGGGAGCTCAGAGGGTCCCCAGAGCCCGGGCCCTTGTGCAGACTGTAAAATAGCCACCCAGAGAGCTTAGGAGCCAAGTAATTCCCCCATTGTGGGCACTCACTTCATGCACAGCCGGGCTGCACACACACAGGCCACACGATCATGCACGCACACGCTAAGGCTCCCTCCCAGGAGCGCTTATCAGAACCCGAAAGTAAAAATGGAGTCCCTGTGTGCACTCAAGTCTTCTGTCCCCTGCATCTTTGAGGCACTTGAGAAGAGATGTACATGTGACCAGAAGCCCCCATCATGCCTCCTCCCTGGGAGTGGGCTTTATTAGCATTGGAAGGACGTTGGTCCTGTGCCTCAGGAATGGTCACTGCAGGCTCTCCAGGCACTGGACATCTGCTCCTGAGGATCCCATGAGTGTGCTGGACATAGAAATGGGTTTTTATTGGTGAGATGAAAGAATCAAAGGTGTGGAACTGTCTGCAAAATACACACGAGTCCCTCTGACAGATATGAAAGGCTGGCAGGCTGTGGAGCAGGCGGGGTATCGGCCAGGCAGAGGGGAACTGGCACTGCCAGGCAGTGGAAGCTGGGCCTTCTGGGCAGGGGCAGTTCTCAAAGAGGAAACAGCAGCCGGGCTTCACTGCAGTGGTGGCCAGACCCAAGGGCCCAACTGTCTGGGAGGAAGAGAGGGGGTGCCCTGAACAAATGCCTACTTCTGTGCCAGGAGGCCTGAACTTGGTCCTCGGATGATTTCCACAGAGCTCTCAGGTCAGCCTGCAGCCCCCAGGCCCTGCTGACCTCTAGGGGTGCGCTGCAGGGAGGGGAGGGCTGCAGAGAGAAGACCCAGGCACGCATCCTCCTGGGCTGGGAGAGGTGGGCATGGGGGAGAGCTGGGTTTAACCTGGGGCTGTGGATTTCTGGGCAGGGCAGGGCAGGGCAATGCCCAGCAGGGAGGATGCTATGAGCGGAGGACGGCTGGTGCACTCTTCAGAGCCGGCCACACACTCCCACTTCCTCCATCGGGCTGGCTGGACACCGTCCATGGAGAGCAGAAGATAATGGCCCTCACCCTGAATTT
Organism: Arctocebus calabarensis; assembly: GCA_963573935.1. Classification (NCBI taxonomy): domain Eukaryota; kingdom Metazoa; phylum Chordata; class Mammalia; order Primates; family Lorisidae; genus Arctocebus; species Arctocebus calabarensis. Next base: position 2,707 of record CAUYON010122500.1, on the reverse strand, counting down.
CTGGGGAGGTGTTACCTGCAGTGGACAGAATGCAGCTCAGTCATTCAGGGATGGGTCTTTGCCTGTTTGACTGGACCCAGGGTGTGGCAGCCCAGAGTGTGGGACACATGGAACACCAGTTGTGGGAGGTCTGGGTCTTTTCATGCTTCCCCTGGCCGCCCCTTGATGGCTCCAGCCCTAGCCCTGGCATCCTCTCCACCCCTCCCCACAGTAGAGGTGCAGGTCCAAATGGCTCAGGGATGCAGGGAGACCACAGTGCCTCAGGTCAGAGGGCTGCGTGCCCCTCTGGCACAGATGCGGGTCCCTTGAAAGCATCTTCCCACTGGGGTCCCATGAGAACTCACGTGCTGGGGCAGAGGGCATACCTGGAACAGATCATGGGAAACACTTCACTGCTATCCCAGCAGAGTGCCCTTTGGGAGTCTCCACATTTGCCTGGGAGCTTAGGTCTCAGGCATCCCAGCTCCAAATCACTAAGGAATGTCATGTCCTCAAAGGTGGCTGGTGCCAGCCTGGGGCCCAGGTCAGAAGGGGACTGTCCCCTTTGGAGTGAGGCATCATCTTCCCCCACCTGCTCCCTCCCGCCCTCCCTCCCTCCGTCCCTCCCTTCCTTCCTTCCACGTGGTCAGTCCCAGGGCTGCCCCAAACCTGAGCACACATGCCAGGGCCTGGTGGCCTGGCTGTGTTCACTCTGGTACCAGAGTCTGGATTTAAGTCATCAGGCCCAAGTGTCAGGGACAGACAACAGTTCAGGACAGGGCTGTGTGGGAGTGACAAGACCAAGTGCCCCCAAGGAACAGGACCCAACTAGGGTTCACTCCTTTATCTGCTATCTAAGAAACCAGTGGACGCACCTCCAAGCCACACTGGGCTCCAGCTCTTTGTCACCAAAGAGCAGAGAGACAAAGAGCAGTTCTTGTCCAAAAAGCATTGACCTTCTAGGCTGCGTCCCAGCCAGCAGGGTCCTCCCACACCGAGCAGGTGGAATTAACCTCCAGAGAGGTGGAGCCACCCCTTTGTTCTAGGCAAAACCCCTGGTGGCTCTTTTAGTTATGCAAAAAAGAAGCTGGCAGAGCAGTGGGTGTTCACTCACTGGTCCTGGAAGGACAGTCACTGCATCTGAACAGAAGGCATTAGACACAAACACACACGTACACAATCAGCCTCCAGCTCCAGGAACGAGAGCTGGGTGTGCAGAGAGCGCTCTCCAGGTGGAAAATGTGTGTGAGAGAGAGGCCCCATGCTCTGCCCCTTCCCATAGGGCAGTAAGACCCAGACAAGGGCACAAGGCCCTAGACAGATATGACTGCTTTCTCGGGGCCTCGGCACCAGCCATGTCTGTGGGAGAGGGAGAGTTTCCACTAAAGCTCCCCTCCTTTTCCTGAGTCAGGTGGTGGGCTGGGCTGGACTGGGCGGGGGCCACAGGGAAGAGCTGCACATTGTCTAGAAGGGTTGGCTCGTGAGCAGCTCTTGCCCTACACTGGGGACACCAGGTCTCAGGGAGGGGACAGAGGGAGAGATCCAATCAGAGACAAGATAGGAGACTGCTGTCACCTTAGCCAGCCCCTGGGACAACTGCCACCGGGAGGGGTGGCCCTGATAGCAGGAGATGGAGCTGAGGTCTCAGGCCCTGTGAGTGAGACATGCAATCCCCATGGCCCTATGTGCTCTCCCCAGGACAGCAGGCTCTACTCACAGCGCACTTCTGACACTTTTCCCTACAGACCTGTTTGTCTCCACTGTGTGATGCTCCGTGGGGACAAAATCTTGTCCCAACTAACTAGCACTTGTGCAGCAAGTCAAACAGTTCTTGGGAAGGACTAAAGAAGCTACAGGCGTGTGCGAGAGAGTCAGCCGCCCTTGGGCCCTTGGGTCACACTGGGGACACAAATTGACTAAATCCACTACGGGCCCTACATAGGAGCAGGGGGACAGGACAGGGGAAGGGAGGAGCCGTCGGAGTGAGAAGAGCCACACAAACAAAGGGCACAGGCCTGTGTCACCCTCATTTGGAGGCAGAGAGCAAAACCGGGAAGAGAAAAACGAAACAAAGAAGAGCTGTCCCCCTTGGGCGTGTAGGCACAGAGGCACACGGCGGTTAAGGAGGCCATCAGACCACAGAGGCTGCTCGGGTTTCTGTGGGAATGAACAGAGAAACTTGAAAATGCATCTGAAACCTGAGCTCCGAATGTCAGTGTAATCTGAGGAGCGTCTGCGCAGAGCAGAAGGAAAATCACCCTCCAGAGAGTAACTCTTGTCCTGCGCGGACTTGAGGGCTTGCAGAGCTGGACTCCCTCCCAGGGCTCAGGGCAGCTGCGTGGCCGGTGCTTCCCGCCTTGATGAAGACACACCCAGGGCGAGCCGCCGCAGGAGGGGCAGGACCTGTGGCTGTAGCCTGAGGTCACAGGTACATTCCTCCCCCACTGTGGGGTTCCGGCAGTCCAGTCCCCTGCACACCTGCCACTGCTTTGAAATTAGGCTAATCGTTAAACCTGCCGGAGGGCATCCTGGAACATGGCGATGAAGAAACTCATCAACTACAGAAACCCAAACTTGCTTTAAACCATCAATAACTATTTCAACATAATTGGCTGATTTCATATTCCTGGGGACTTTGTGTGGTGCATGTAAAGTCATTATTTTGAGAAGGGGTCCACGGGCTTCACCAAACTGCCGAAGGGGCACATGGCCACAACGTGGTCAAGAA
>CAUYON010122491.1:0-40360 GCA_963573935.1 Arctocebus calabarensis | reverse complement strand
TTCCTGGCCAAGGAACCCATACACCTATATATACCCCGAGACTAAAAGCCTAAAGGGGGTGACTGGGAAAGACTGGGAGAGAAACGGAGAGAGCTTTTCTCTCCCCACTTGTGTTCTCTCTACCAGGAGCTTTAGTGTTTTCTGTATTCGTTTCTGTAAATAAATTCTGTCTTACCACTGGAAAAAAAAAAGTAAGATGTGCATCAGTACTGTTTTCTTTATATTTTTTCTACTTGGAGTTTTTTGAGCTTTTGAAAACTGTGGGCTTATAGTGTAATTTCAGCCATTATTTCTTCAAATAATATTTTCTCTTCCTTTTCCCCCTACGTATATGTTGGGCAGCTTAATATTGTCTGAGGATATTTTTTTTCTTAGTCTCTTTTTCACTATGTTTCATTTGGGATGGTTCTATTGTTATGTCTTAAGTGTTAAGAATTTTTTCCTCTCCAGTGTCTAATCTTCTGATTTGCCATCTAGTATATTGTCAATATCATATACTATATTTTAATGTCTATAAATTTCATTTAAAAATCTTTTCTGTTATTTTGTTAAGTTTTTTCCACATTTTGAACATATATTAATACTTGTTTTAATGTCCTAGCCTGATAATTACATCTTCACTATCATTTATAGATCTCTCTTTTTTTCTTTTTTTCAAGTGTGGTATTAACTTTATTCTGTTTTCTGTATAACTTTAAGTACACAAAGGTTTATTTCCACAGGCCTCAGGAAATGGGTAGAAGTCACAGGACTATCTCTCTTCCCACCAAAAATAGTTGCATATTTTGGTAATTGTTTGCCCGGGGTGGGGATGGGGGACTGAAATTTATATTAGCAATGCTGTGTAAGATTCTTACATAAACTGAGACCTAAAACCAGTGTGCAGGGGAGGTTTTAGTCCTCTGGTTCAGGGGCCTGGACAGAAGCTGTTAAGTTGTTGAGCATGACAGGAAAGGAGGCAGTGAAGATGGATGGCAGGCACCCAGCAGGTGAAGAGGAAGGAATGCCGGACATCTTGGAATGATGTGCTGTTTCTCCTTTAAAGACATCTCTGTAGGAAGGTGCTAGGCAGGGATCCCAGAGACAGAAAGAGTCCAAGACACCTTTAATGGCCCTGGATGAAGGGCACTGCTATGGTAGCTAGTACCAAAGAACCTCCTATCTCATGGTTGAAACAAACCCAGGATGGAATGCAGAATAAAAGGAATGCTTATAGGGAACAATTTCTATTGGAATGCCAGATGGCCGAGCCTCAGCTTTTGATCCAGTTCTACCCTTGCCTTCACTTATGAACAGGGAAAAATTAGTTTGGTTAGAAGAACTGTCTGGAATCAATACCAGCTTCTACTACCCTGATGCCCATTGTTAGAAAAGAGATTAACGGCTCGGCACCTGTGGCTCAGTGGGCTAAAGCGCCAGCCACGTACACCTGAGCTGGCAGGTTCGAATCCAGCCCGGGCCTGCCAAACAACAATGACGACTGCAACCTAAAAATGGCCGGGCGTTGTGGCAGGCGCCTGTAGTCCCAGCTACTTGGGAGGCGGAGGCAGCAGACTTGCTTGAGCCCAGGAATTGGAGGTTGCCGTGAGCTGTGATGTCAGAGCTCTCTATCCAGGGTGACAGCTTGAGGCTCTGTCTCAAAAAAAATAAAAATAAAAATAACTAAATAAATAAATAAATAAAGTCACTGCTTTCCGTAGGAATGAGGACGTTGTCTCAGAAGATTTGGCATTGACTATCTCACAATCCAGGGAATTCTTGCTCAAGTAAACATGGCATCCATCTGTTTTGTTGATGGAAATGGTTGGCACTTTACCTATTACCTTAACTTTGACATCCCTACTATTGATTATCTCCACAATGCCCACCACCTCATCAAATACCAGACCAAGTTTCTTACAGTTATCTACTGTAATGGAGTTAATTTTGCCCTTGATCTGCAATGTGGTATTGACGCATTTGTATATGTAAACCACCTGTGTCAGCTCTGTGTCATTAATCACTAGGTTGGAAACATTCTCCTTATTTTTCACTCTCTACTTCTTGCCCTCCAGTTCAATAAGAGCTGCCTCCTTCTTTGTGGTTGGTTGGGGGATGGGCTGCTTTGGGGTTTGGGTGCAGAGAATGGCTTGGGATCACTACGTACTGGACCACTTTGAGCCTTCAAGGCAGGGTTCTTGTGAGTCTTCATGTCATCAGATACATGTTTTAGAGCATGTGTGATGCTCTCCCCCTGATTAATCTGCGCAAACAGTGCTGAACAGGATGTAGACTCATCAGAGCCTGAACTGGTGGGGACTGGGGGAGGAAGTGGTCCTGGCGGTGAGGGAGGAGGACCTGATCCAGCAGAAGGTCCAGATGATAAGCCACTCAGTTCTTTTGCCACAGGCCACATCTTGCTCCACGACAGTCTGGTGATATGGAATGCCTTAATGTAACTCTGCACCTCTGTCCATGTACTCAAGTAAACTTTGACCCAGTCTACAATGCTTCTTATTCACATCTTTGTACTCCTTGAGGACTCACTTTGTATAAAACTTGGCAGCATCGTTCATTTCTTTCACATAGGGGCCAGGGTTGGGAGCCCTAGGCACTCAGCCCAGGGCCTGGATACTTTCACTGACAGCTGACGAGTGATTGAACAACTTGCTGCTTCGGTTCTTCTCCCGAAAAGTTATCACTTCTTGGATCTGCTCTGAGATGGATGCCAAAAAATCAGAAAGCTTATTGCCTGCTGGCTGCTGACCCTGAAAGGCTGTAACCAAGAGTGCTCACTCCAACTTCAAACCTGTGTGGGCCATCTCCGGACGTTTCTCCCCAATTTCTTTACTGATCTTCAAGTACTTCCCCACAGGACAGCAAGCAGTGAATCAAGCGCTTGCACATATGGAATTGCCCCGTTTGATGAACTGTCTCCATACCCACCGTGCGTGTCAGAGGTCTGGGATACTGGGGATACTGCCTCCAGGCGGCCCACTGCCCTCTCCAATCTTTCAACCAGATTCTGCATGGCAGCCATAATGCACCACCTCGGGACTGCGATCAGCTGCTCTCCACTTCCAGCAAGAGCTGCCCAGCCCTTTTGTTTCGTTTTTTTTGAGAAAGAGTCTCAAGCTGTTGCCAAGGGTAGAGCACTGTGGTATCACAGCTCACAGCAACCTCGGACTCTTGGGCTTCAACAACTCTCTTGCCTCAGCCTCCCAAGCAGCTAGGTCTACAGGTACCTGCCACACCTGGCCATTTTTTGGCTGCAGTTATTATCATTGTTGTTTTATCAGGCCCAGGCCGGGTCTGAACCTGCCAGACCTGGTGTATGTGACCAGCGCCCTACTCACTGAGCTACGGCCCGCAGCCCATTCATAGGTCTCTTTCCATTGATTTGTCTACTGGTTATGTGCATATTCCCTACTTCTTTTCATAACTGATTTTTTTTGAGACAGGGTCTCTATTGCCTGCTTAATAGAGTGTAGTGGCATCATCATAGCTTACCACAACCTCAAACTCCTAGGCTGAAGCAATCCTCTGGCTTCGGTCTCCCAAATACCTGCAACACCCAGGCTATGATAGGCTAATGTTTCTATTTTTTTTTTGCTTTATGTAGAGATGGGGTCGTACTTTTGTTCAGGCTGCTCTTGAACTCCTGACCTCAACCGAGCCTCCTACCTCAGCTGCCTAAAGTTCTAGGATTATAGGCATGAGCTACTGCACACCCTGCCCTTATGACTTATTTGTAATTCTTTTTTTTTTGAGACAGAGCCTCAAGCTGTCACCTGGATAGAGTGCTGTGGCATCACAGCTCACAGCAACCTCCAATTCCTGGGCTCAAGCGAGTCTCCTGCCAAGTAGCTGGGACTATAGGCGCCCGCCAGAACACCTGGCCATTTTTTGGTTGCAGCCATCATTGTTTGGCGGGCCCGGGCTGGATTCAAACCCACCGACTAAGATGTACGTGGCTGACGCCTTAGCCCATTGAGCCACAGGCGCCTAGCTGTGACTTATGACTAATTTTTTATTGACATTCTGAACTTGCATTGCTATATGCTGGATTTTGTTATAGCCCTTTAAAGAGAATTAAACCTTTTCTATTATTCAGTTAAGTTGCTTGTGAATCAACTGGAAATTGTGGGACTTCCGGGATATTGGTTATTGTCTCTTCTTTCATAAGTCAAGGCGAAGGTTATATGGATGTGTTTATTTGGTAAAATTTATTGAATTCAAAACTATACTATACATCTAACAAAGCTCTAATATTCCGAATCTACAAACAATGTAAACAAATAAGCAGTGAGATAAAAACAATCCCATCAAAAAGTGGGCAACAGACATAAACAGAAGTTTTTTGAAAGAAGATAGACATAGTTCAGGCGCTGTGGTGGGCACCTGTAGTCCCAGCTACTTGGGAGGCTGAGGCAAGAGAATCGATTAAGCCCAATAATTGGAGGTTGCTGTGAGCTGTGCTGCCACAGCACTCTACCAAGGGCGACATAGTGACATTCTATCTCAAAAAAAAAAAAAAGAAAGAAAGAAAGAAGATAGACAAATGGTCAACAAGGATATGAAATAATATTCAATGTCACTAAAAATCAGGGGTATATACAAATTAAAACTACAATGAGGCCAGGTGCAGTGGCTCATGTCTGTAATCCTAGCACTCTGGGAGGCCAAGGCAGGTAGATCCCTTGAGCTCAGAGTTCAACATGAGACTCTATCTACTAAAAATAGAAAAGTTAGCTAGCTATTGGGGCAGGAACCTGGAATCCCAGCTACTTGAGAGGCTGAGGCAAGAGGATCACTTGAGCCCAAGAGTTTGAGGTTGCTGAGTTATAACACCATGGCACTCTACCCAGTGTGACAGAGTAAGACTTTGTCTCGAAAAAAAATTCTGTGGCTTGGCACCTGTAGCACAGTGGTTACAGCGCCAGCTACATGTACCGAGGGTGGCAGGTTCAAACCCAACCTGGGCCTGCTAAAACAACAATGACAACAATAACAACTGCAACAAAAATATAGCTGGGCACCTGTGGTCCCAGCTACTTGGGAGGCTGAGGCAAGAGAATCACTTAAGCCCAAGAGTGAAAGGTAAGACTCTGTCTCAAAAAAAAAAATCCTGCAATAAGATGCCACCTTACCCCTACCAGAATATGCCATTATTAAAAAGTCAAGAAACAGGCTCGGCACCTGTAGCTCAAGCAGCTAAGGCGCCAGCCACGTACACCTGAGCTGGCAGGTTCAAATCCAGCCCGGGCCCACCAAACAACAATGACGGCTGTAACCAAAAAATGGCCAGGCGTTGTGGTGGGCGCCTGTAGTCCCAGCTACTTGGGAGGCAGAGGCAGGAGACTCGCTTGAGCCCAGGAATTGGAGGTTGCTATGAGCTGTGATGCCACAGAACTCTACCCAGGGTGATAGCTTGAGGCTCTGTCTCAAAAAAAAAAAAAAAAAAAGTCAAGAAACAATAGATGCTGGTGTCGGGGCAGAGAAATAAGAATGTGTATGCACCATTGATGATTCTGCAAATTAGTATAATCTTTATGGAAAACAGTATGTAGCTTCCTCAAAGAAATAAAATGTAGGCCAGCGCCTGTGGCTCAGCGTGTGGGGCGCTGACCCCATATACCGAGGGCTGGGGGTTCAAACCCAGCCCCGGCCGAACTGCATCAAAAATTAGCTGGGCGCTGTGGCGGGTGCCTGTAGTGTCAGCTACTTGGGAGGCTGAGGCAAGAGAATCGCTTGAGCCCAAGAGCTGAGGTTGCTGTGAGCTGTGACTCCACAGCACTCCACCGAGTAAGATAGAGTGAGACTCTGTCTCCACAAAAAAAAAAAAAAAAAAAGAAAGAAAGAAAAAGAAAAGAAATAAAATGTAGACCTAGCATTCAATCAAGATCCAACTTCTAGGTATCTTCCCAGAAGGAAATGAAGTCATTTTATTAAACAGATACACTAGCACTCAAATGTTTATCACAGCACGATTTAAAGTTGGGGAATCAACCTAAGTGCCCATCAATTCATGAGTGGATTAAAAAAACGTGGTGTACGAATACCATGGAGTACCACTCAGCCTTTATTTTATTTATTTATTTATTTATTTATTTATTTATTTATTTATTTATTTTTTGTAGAGACAGAGTCTCATTTTATTGCCCTCCGTAGAGTGCTGTGGAGTCACATAGCCCATAGCAATCTCCAACTCCTGGGCTTAGGCGATTCTCTTGCCTCAGCCTCTGGAGTACCTGGGACTACAGGTGCCTGCCACAGTGCTAGGCTATTTTTGTTGTTGTTGTTGCAGTTTGGCCGGGGCCGGGTTTGAACCCACCACCCTTGGTATATGGGGCCAGTGCCCTCTCACTGAGCTACAAGCGCCGCCGAGAAGTCTGTTTACAAGAGCACCCTCCAAACGCCAAAATCTAAAATGCAAATCGGACCTTTGGGTAATAAATGAGATTTGACATCTTTGACCCCTCCATATGAATAAAATTTAAATTTCATTTTAAAACATGAAAATAATGATATGTCTATTTCTGAACTACTGGAATTGAAAGTTTACACATGGATGAGTACCAGGACTTCACTTGCTTAACTACCCATTAAGATGGTTACCTTAGTAATGGCTACGTCAAATGACAGATTTTACAACTGACCTACAGAAAACTTTCTAAAAGTAACTCAAAAGATATAAAGTAAAAAGTGATACCTTTACAAGCTAGTAACATTTGTGTTTGTCAAAATTCCTTATATGTATAAAATGCATAATGTATAGTTATCCTTCATTACAATTGAGTGGACTTCTCTTACAAATTGTGACACAATATCCTGATTTTTGGTCCAATCATTTCTAAGCAATGGAAGAAAGAATACTGGGGACATCAGCATGTACAATTTTTACTTCTATAGGTATACTCTCAATAAAACAATTCCATTTCAATAAAAATTTATTTTATCAAGTACACTGCTAGGTTTTTTAGATATAAAATGGAGTGAAACGCGACCTAACATCTTGAGAAGTCTGCGGTCAAGCAAAAATGATTCACTTCTTCATTCAACAAATATTATAGAGCACCTGTATTGTGCCAGGTAATTTTCTAAGAGCTGGGGTGGGGGAGGGATGCACAGTGAACAGAACAAAAATCCCTGTCCTATGGTAATTTACATTCTGATAGAAAAAAAGGAAACAATAAGAAAATAGGCTTGGTGCAGTGGCTCACACCTATAATCCTAGTACTCTGGGAAGCCTGGATGGGTGGATTGCCTGAGCTCATGGGTTCAAGACTGGCCTGAGCAAGAGCAAGCCTGTCTCTAAAAATAGCAGGTGTGTGCCTGGTGCCTGTAGTCCTAGCTACTTGGGGGACTGAGGCAAAAGAATTGCTTAAGCCCAAGACTTTGAGGTTGCTGTGAGCTGTGATGCCACAGCACCCTACTGAGGGCAACAAAGTGAGACTCTGTCTCAAAAAACAAACAAGAGAAAGCATCATGATTGGTTTAAAGTGTGCCTTCTTCCCTCCCCAGGGTGTTGACCTTGGCCATGTCAGGGTCCCAGAGCTTCTTCACATCTTGCTGTGTCTGCCCTGGATAGCCACAGTGAGCACCATGTGCCGGTGCCCTCTATCTTCTTTATGATGCACCAGGCAACCAGGCGGGATCTGGTGATGGCATAATGGTCAAGCACGTTCCTCCTGGGAGAAGCTTCTGAAGGTAGATGGTCTGCCTCCAGAGACACAGTGTCTTCATGTGGCTTTTTCTCTTCTAGCTTTGGATTTCTTTCTGCATGGCTTTTTTGGCTTATAAAATTTTCTTTTTGTTTCAGCTTAGGGAAACATTTTTTTCCTTTCTGAATCATTTTCTGAGCAGCAGACAATTATAATTTCAAGTAGTCAATGAAAGCTCCCAGAGAATGTATTATTTAAACAAATACTTGAAAGGAAGTAAGAAAGCTAGGCATATAGGTATGTGCAAAGGCCTGGGGGTAGGAGTGTGTCTGGTGAGTTTGAACACATTTGTAGTAAAGAAAATACTTTTATTTTATTTTTTTTTTAAGAAAGTACTCTTGGCTCGGCGCCTGTGGCTCAACAGGCTAAGGCACCAGCCACGTACACCTGAGCTGGCGGGTTTGAATCCAGCCCAGGCCCGCCAAACAACAATGACGGCTGCAACCAAAAAATGGCTGAGTGTTGTGGCAGGTGCCTGTAGTCCCAGCTACTCGGGAGGTTGAGGCAAGAGAATCACCTAAGCCCAGGAGTTGGAGGTTGCTGTGAGCTGTGTGATGCCACAGCACTCTACTGAGGGAGATAAAGTGAGATTCTGTCTCTACCAAAAAAAAAAAAAAAGAAAGAAATGCTTAGGTTTTACTTTGTATAACTAACCCATGAAAAGCGCTTTTACTTTAAAGATTGAAACCGCATATATAAACAAACAGTGGCTATTTAACCGATATGGTAGTAAGGTATGCATGTTTATTATGTCCATTTCATGCATTTGAAAGAAGGGGGAGAGACTAAATAAGAGGAAAATATAGGTTGGGTATGTTGGCTCACGCCTGTAATCTCTGCACTCTGAGAGGCTGAGGTGAGTGGATTGCTTGAGTTCATGAGTTTGAGAATAGCTTGAGCAAGAATGAAACCCCATCTCTAAAAAATAGCCAGGCATTGTGGTGGGTGCCTGTAGTCCCAAGTACTTGGGAGGCTGAGGCCAGAGGATCTCTTGAGCCCAAGAGTGTGAGGTCGCTGTGAGCTATGACACCACAGCATTCTACCAGGGGCAAGAAAGTGAGACTCTGTCTCAAAAAAAAAAAATAATAAGGAAAATACAGGCTTTATGGCCCGTCATGGCAATGGGTCTATAGTCCCAACTACTCTGAAGGCTGAGGCTGAAAGATCACTGCTTGAGACCAGCCTGGACAACACAGCAAGAACCTATCTCTAAAAACAACATTTTTTTAAAAAAGTGAGGTAATATGAAGTACATGTACATGGCATGGAAGCAATTTTACTTAAGTTATAAAAAAAAAAAAAAAAACTTGGCTCGGCGCCTGTGGCTCAACGGGCTAAGGCGCCAGCCATGTACACCTGAGCTGGCAGGTTCGAATCCGGCCCGGGCCCGCCAAACAACAGTGGTGCTGCAACCAAAAAATGGCCGGGCGTTGTGGCGGGCGCCTGTAGTCCCAGCTACTTGGGAGGCAGAGGCAGGAAACTCTCTTGAGCCCAGGAATTGTAGGTTGCTGTGAGCTGTGATGCCATAGCACTCTACCCAGGGTGACAGCTTGAGGCTCTGTCTCAAAAAAAAAAAAAAAAAAAAAAAGCTTTGCATTGAGCAAAATAGTAAACTTCTCTTGCCTCAGTTTCCCACTATAAAAGAATAATAGTTCCTCTCTTGTAGCATCGTCATGGGGTTCAGTAAGCTAACATACAGAAGAGGGGTGCCTCTGCGGCTTTAATATGAATACAAGTCTCTTTTAAATACAGATTCTGAGCAGCAGGCCTGGGATGTTCCCTGAGATTCTGTGTTTCTAGCAAACTTCCTGTGGTGCTGATGAGGCTGGCCCACAGACCACACATTGGCATCAAAGTTGTAAAGCAGTTAGAACAGTGCCTGGCACACAATGTGCACTAAGTAAATTTTTTACTTTCATACAGCTTATTTGGCAGTGGAACTAGATTGAAAAGCCAATAATTTCCCCCTCCTTCTGTATTAGATGTTTCCTGATGACAATGCATCCTTAAAGGGAATTCTACAGCATTGTGAGTTCAAGTGATGAATGCACAGACAAGCTCTCACTCTGTCACCCAGGCCAGCATGCTCGCTGAAGCCTGGAACACCTGGGGTCAAGCGACCCTTCTGCCTCAGCCTCCCGAGTTGCTGGGATTACAAGTGTTAGTCACTGCACCAGGCCGTTTTTATTTTTAAAAGCCCTCAGCAGCATTGGGCACTGTTCTTGAATTTGTATCCAAGTACCTTGTGTGTGGTAGGCATTCAACAAATGCTTGTTGGATAAAAGGATGCCTCGACTGTCTAAATAAATAAATCATCCTTCTAGGAATTAATGGTGCTGCTAGAGTTCGGCTTTTTTTCATACGGTGGCACGTGAGCCAAATCACCCCTTCATGAATGTGGCAATTGTGTTCTAAAATCCAAGGTACTTAATCCTAGTCTCATTAGAATCTCACAGAAGGCAGACCCCCCCCCCAACTTTCCTCCACCTGTGTTCAGCCCAGACTTTACATCCTAACAGCGCCCTCTACTGTTCAAGAATCGGTCAGTGCTTCTAAACCAGCCGGAGCTGCAAAATTAGAATTCAGACAACGGGATCCATCACACAGGGATAGTTTGCATCTGCGTTTAAAGGAAAGCCGATGGCCGTAGATGTTTAAAGGAAAGCATCTGTCCAAGCTGAGAGGGGCCGATCTCTAGTCAATAATTAGCTGAATAGCTCCCACATGAAGTTGACCAGGATCCCTAGGGAGGAGAGAAAAGCCGGCTGGGGCTGGTGTTGAACCACTGAACCACTAACTTACCCCTCAGCCTCCCTTTCTCCATGACAACATGATCTGCACCCTTCATCCTTTTCCTCCTCAAGGTTGGTTGCATACTCAGCCCTTTCTATCTGCCCCTCATTCCACCTACCATACCATAATTCTCCTTTGGAGATTTCTGGAAAAACAACGTCCTCAGTTTGAAGCCTCTTGTTGCTAAGCCCAAGCAGCTCTTCTTTGGCTGTGATTGCATCCTCTTAAACAAGATGCAGCTTTCCCTGAACTTTCATTTTCAATGCTTTTTAGTGTATTCACAGAGTCATTCCACTATTACTATAATCTAATTTTAGAACATTTTCATCATCTCAAAAGAAGTTCTGTACTCATTAGTATTCATTTCCCATTTCTCCACCCCCAGGTCTAGGCAATCATTAATCTACTTGCTGTTGGTAAATTTGACTATTCTAGACATTTCATATGAATGGAATCATACAATATATGGTCTTTTGTGAATGGCTTTTTAAACTAACAGTGATTTCGAACTGTAGCCTATATTAGTACTTCATTCCTTTTTTTTTTTGAGACAGACCCTTACTATGTCACCCTCTGTAGAGTTGCTGTACTGTCACAGCTCACAGCAACCTCAAACTCTTGGGCTCAAGCAATTCTCTTGCCTCAGCTTCCCAAGTATCTGGGACTGAAGGTGCCCACCACAACACTAGGCTATTTTTTATTACAGTTGTCATTGTTGGTTAGCTGGCCTGGGCTGGGTTCAAACCCGCCAACTTCTGTGTATGTGGCTGGTGCAGTAATCACTGTGCCACAGGCACTGAGCCAGTACTTCATTCCTTTTTATTGGTGAATAATATTTCATTGTATCGATATACCATAGTTTACTTACCATTGCCAGTTGGTGGACATTTGGATAGTTTCCACGTTAGGGTCATAGTTAAGTAACACTGCTGTAAATGTTAATATACATGTTTTTATGTGTATGTATGTCTTCATTTCTCTTGGATAGATACCTAGGAACAGAATTACTGTGTCATATGGTAAGAAAAATCCATACCTCGCCTCTACCTAGGAATAAAGAAAGATTGAAGAGGGAGGAATATGTCATGACCGCTAAATATAATTTTATTAGGACTATGATCAAGAGGGATTTGGGATTTGTTTTATAGTCACCCGAGCTGAAGTGCAGTAGCATAATCAGCTCTCTGCAGCCTTGAACTCCTGACCCCAAGTGATCCTCCTGCCTCAGCCTCCCAAAGTGCTGGGATTACAGGCATGAGCCACTGAGCCAGGGGATCGCAAACTTTTTGCATGACATTCAAGGCCTCCAATCTACATTTTCAACACTTTCTCCCATGAGCCCTCAATACCTAACAGCCTGTTAGTTCATTGTCTTCAGAACATTCTGGACTCACTCCTTTCAATGTGTACCTTCCCCCCAATGACCCCTCAGTAAATATTTATTGACTAGTTGTTTGATTCTCATCCCTATACTTTTGTTCACATGACTCACTCCCACCAAGCCCTCAAGTCTCCTGTCTTTGAGAAGACTTCTCTGACCCCTTTAGCTTACAAGGTTGTTTCTTTCTCTGCATGCTCACTTCTCTTAGTATTGAATCTACAAATTTGACTGATGACAATACATAGCCTCATAGTTAATTAAACTTCTAGGGGTATAACTGTGGCCTGCTCAGCCAGAGCCTAGACCAGCTCCTTCAGTGGTACTGCCAGCAGGGTGTCCACAGCACCCTGGCACTGAACCCTGGGTAAAATTACCAGGAAATGAAGCTGGCCAGGAGGGTCCTTAGTGCAAGGCTGCCACATTGTCATACAGTCTGCTTTGTATCTAAAACTTATTACTTAGGACTTAGTGTTTGTGTGCTTTCTCAGAGTCTTTTACCAATAATGAAACACCATCTTGATAGGATAGCATAAACTGAAGCTCTTCCGAACTGAGCCAAAACATAAAGGTGACCATATTAACCCACTAAGGCCCAGGCAGAGGACACAGTAACAGGCCCTTCCTCATGCTCTGCAGTAGTGGGACACAAAGAGCAGAGGAAGAAAAAGGGGGAGGGGAGCCAGAAGTCAAAGGAGTCATCAAACAAGGGCTGAGAGACGTGCTCGCCCACATTTTACTGCAGCATCATAAACCACATTTCTGTTACTGGTAGATTTGCATCGTTATATGATTCTTCATTTTAATGTCCATTACACCATTTAAAGAACAAACAACAATGCATTTCATTTCAGCTCCAGTGCAATTTATTTTCTTTTTTCTTTTTTTTTTTTTTTTTGAGACAGAGCCTCAAGCTGTCACCCTGGGTAGAGTGATGTGGCGTCTCAGCTCACAGTAACCTCCAACTTCTGGGATCAAGCGAGTCTCCTGCCTCCTCCTCTCAAGTAGCTGGGACTACAGGAGCCTGCCACAACGCCCGGCCATTTTTTGGTTGCAGCCATCATTGTTGTTTGGCGGGCTAAGCTGGATTCAAACCTGGCAGTTCAGGTGTATATGGCTGGTGCCTTAGCCTTAGCCACTTGAGCCACAGGTGCCGAGCCTCCAGTGCAATTTCTAACAGAGATTTGTTTTCTTTTCTCTTTTTTGAGACAGTCTTACTTTGTCACCCTTGGTAGAGTGCCGTGGCATCATAGCTCACAGCAACCTCAAACTCTTGGCCTCAAGTGATTCTCTTGCATCAGCCTCCCAAGTAGCTGGAACTACAGGCCCGGCTCAGTTATTTATTTATTTATTTTTGCATTTTTTTTTTTTTTCTTTTTTGGCCAGGGCCAGGTATGAACCTGCCACCTCTGGTATATGGTGCCTGTGCCCTACTCCTTGAACCACAGGCACTGCTCAATGCTCAGTTATTTTATTTATTTATTTATTTATTTGGAGACAGAGCCTCAAGCTGTCACCTTGGATAGAGTGCTGTGGCATCATAACTCACAGCAACCTCCAATTCCTGGGCTCAAACGAGTCTCTAGCCTCTGCCTCCCAAGTAGCTGGGACTACAGGCACCTGCCACAACACCCAGCCATTTTTAGTTGCAGCCGTCATTGTTGTTTGGTGGGCCCAGGCTGGATTCGAACCCACCAACTCAGGTGTACGTGGCTGGCGCCTTAGCCCGTTGAGCCACCAGGCGCTGAGCCAGCAATGCTCAGTTATTTTGAGAGAAGTTCTTGCTCTGGCTCAAGCAATCCACCCTCCTTGGCCTCCCGGAGTGCTGGGATTACAGGCATGAGCCACCGTGCCTGACTGAGATTTGTTTTCTAATTACTGATTACAAAGCCTGCCCAGAATGCTCTCGCGATTCCAGACGCCTGAAACCATAGCTGGCCACCACAGTCCTAATTATATCACCTATGTCCATAGTTTTTCTCTTCTACAAATACAGCTTAAAAATATTAGGTCAAAAAGAAAGTATGGGGCGGCGCCTGTGGCTCAAAGGAGTAGGGTGCCAGCCCCACATGCCAGAGGTGGCAGGTTCAAACCCAGCCCCGGCCAAAAACTGCAAAAATAAATAAATAAATAAATAAGAAAAGGGGCTCAGTGCCTGTGCTCAGTGGTTAGGGTGCTGCCCAAACAGATTGAGGCAGGCAGGTTCGAACCTGCTAAATGACAGTTGCAACAAAAAAATACACGGGGTATTGTGGCGGGAGCCTGTAGTCCCTGCTACTTGGGAGGCTGAGGCAAGAGAATTGCTTGAGCCAAAGAATTTGAGGATGCTGGTGAGCTGTGATGTCACAGCACTTTACTGAGGGCGACATAGTGAGACTCTGTCTCAAAAAAAAAAAAAAACTGATAAGAGGAGCAGAGAGAATCAAGGAGAGAAATGACCCTCATTTGGTAAACCCACCTGGACTTCCTGCAGGCCACACATGGTGGAAGGACTGGCTGCCCACGTGGTGAGGGACCCTCCTTGAACTCACAGCACTGGGGAGACATACAAAAAGACATGTGGACTGGGAAGGAACGGTACCAAGATCTTGACCCCTTGCTTCTTATACTTTCAATTTATTAAGATTTGTTGGATGGGGAAATGGACCTGCCAGGGGTTGGAGATGAGATTAGCACAGTAGCTTCTGCACCGAAGGTTTGTAGTTAAAAGAAGGACAAGGGTTCTGGATCCACGTCAGTCCATGGGACATATGCCTGCCCCCACTTCCAGCTGTGTGCACTGAAAATGCCACCACGTTGGATCCCTGGCTGAGAGGCACTGAGGGAAGGAGCATCCCACCCTCCCAGCTCAAAGAAATGTTGCTTTGCTTGGGGCAGCGCCTGTGGCTCAAAGGAGTAGGGCGCTGGCTCCACAAGCCGGAGGTGGCAGGTTCAAACCTAGCCCCAGCCCCAAACTGCAAAAACTGCAAAGCAAAAAAAAAGAAAGAAATGTTGCCTTGCTGTGTACCAGTGGTGGTGGCGTCACCTGAGCAGGAAGCTTAGCCTGAGCATCAGCCTGTCTTGCCAGACTTCAGCAGTCACATCAGACCTCTGGTTGTAGGAACAGTGATGCCAGCAACAGGAGGCAGAGCCGGCCTGTGGAGCCATCTGCCTGCAGCACGAGGGAGGCGGAATCTTCCAACCTCAGTTCCAGGTGCACTAGTGACGTCAGAGTGTACAGGGCCACCCTCTGAACACACGTTCATGGCAGGGAAGAGGCCTCTGCAAGAGGTAAGAAGTTCAGAAGGGAAGATGGGACACCATATGGAATGACATCATGTGTACCCCAAGCAGGTGAAGCAGGATGTGTGGATGTCATATATCTAATGAAAACATATATTATAATAAGCACAATAATAAATAGGTACTATATGGGACACTGTGGGTGGCTCTGTGTACAACTAACCAAGGTGATGCTATACAACTCAGGCTGGAAGGACTACAGTATGACTGCTGCCTCGGAATTCTGCACATACGGCTTGGCGCCTGTGGCTCAACGGGCTAAGGCACCAGCCGCGTACACCTGAGCTGGCGGGTTCAAATCAGCCCAGGCCCGCCAAACAACAATGATGGCTGTAACCAAAAATGGCTGGGCGTTGTGGCAGGCATCTATAGGCCCAGCTACTTGGGAGGCAGAGGCAGGAGACTCGCTTGAGCCCAGGAATTGGAGGTTGCCATGACCTGTAATGCCACAGCACCTTATCCAAGGTGACAGCTTGAGGCTCTGTCTCAAAAAAAAGAAAAAGAATTGTGTACATACAAGGTGGTGTTGTACCTAACAAGGTGCATGTTATTAGTTTCATGTTAGGAGGCAGTGCCATATTGTAGGGGACATTATTCATAGTTTAAAAAAGAGCAGGGCTGTACCCGGTGGCTAGCATCTGTAATCCTAGCAGTCTGGGAGACAGGCAGGTGTTCAAAACCAGCCTGAGCAAGAGCAAGACCCTGTCTCTACTAAAAATAGAAAAACTAGCCAGGCGTTGAGGCAGTCTGTAGTCCCAGCTACTAGAGAGGCGGAGGCAAGAGGATTGCTTGAGCCCAGGAGTTTGGAGTTGCCGTGAGCTGTGATGCCACAGTACTCTAGGCTGGGAGTGAGACTCTGTCTCAAAAAAAATAAATAAAAACAACAAATCTTTGCTTTGAATACTAGCTTTGACATGTATTTTCTAGATGATCTTGGGAAAATTATAGTTTATATTTGGTAAAAATGGGAATATAACCTATCTCAAGGTATTGTCTGAATAAAATAGACGCAATGGCTTACTCCGTGTCTGATACATGGTATTACAAGAGCAGGGCTGCACCCGGTGGCTAGTACCTATAATCCCAGCAGTCTGGGGGACAAATGATCGAGCATGTCAGCAAAAGTATTTAAGTCTGAGGAAACCGAGGCCCAGAAAAGAAAATGATTTGCCTGCATGTAAACCAAAGATGAAAGTAAAATTAGAGCTTGAATTTTCTGATTCTCAATTCCCCAGCAGATTGTCTTCCAAGGAAACAATTCCTGAGACAATCTGGAAGCTGTTTGAGGAAACTGTAACTGGATTTACTGATAATACACAGTGATAAACTTTAGCTTAACGAGTTTACCTGACCTTATTCTCGGGAGCAGTGGAAAAGCACCCTATCTACTTGAGTGGAAGTGGTTTTCCTCCACCTTAGCTCTTCTTCCCCTAGCTTTCCACTGTGGAGTGGGAGGTCTCAGGATGTGAGAGTATGGGTCACTATTTTGTATGTTCAAGTTTTCAGATCTTTAATCTGTAAAAGCAGGTGATCCCAGCTCTGGAAAGAGCGCCAAGCTTTTGACCTGTGTGACCAGTTAGCTCCACCTGGAGCCTAGGTGCCACAGCCTCAGCAGCGCATAGGCTGTGTTTCTGTGTGTCTGGGTATCCTGTGCTGGTGCACAGGCCATCTGGTCCCAACAGGCAGCCCTGAGTTCACACCATCTCATTCTTCTTCATCAGAGCTCAGTTAGTGGATGGGACACTAAAATATCACAGTGAACATAATGACAAAGTGAAAACTGTATTTAACAGAACTGCTTTTATGCTTATTTTTTTTATTTGTTTGTTAGAGACAGGGTCTTGCTATATTGCCCAGGCTGGTCTTAAACTCTTGGTCTCAAGCAAACCTCCTACCTCTACCCCCACCAAGGTGCTGTGATTTTAGACATGAGTCTTCCCATCAATCAAGCCTCAGCACTGCTTTTAGAGAGAGCACTAGAAATGTTGGGTGGAAGCGCTTTGGAGTATGGTGGGGGTGGGGGTTACACCCTTGTGGTTTGGAAAGCTTAATCTGTAACCGCAGATGATCACCAAGCTGGAAGTTTGCCCTCAAAGGAAAGTCTGGTCACTATCCCCAGGGAAGCGCCTTCGCTGTCTTTCCTCAACACTCAGCATGAAACCTATCAGGGTGGCTGCTTAAAAACCTGACCTGATTACCGACTGTGTCCTGTTCTCCCTGCAGCCTGGCCGGCTCCTATGCCAGGGTCGTTCTTAGCATCAGGCCCACTGTTTGCAGTCTTAAACGCCTGCCAAGGTTTAATGCCATCCGCGTTCTTTGGTTCCATCCACGGAAGTGGGCCTTCCAAAGTCTCCCGGAGAAGCGATAGACTCCGCGGCGCCCCTGTCCGGCACTCCGCGGAAGGCCCCGCGGCCACTGCCCGGCTCCCAGACGCCGCCCAGCGGTCTCTGCTCTCGCCTCGCTCCGCTCCCGCCCTGCGTCTGACTTTCCCTTCCACCAGCCTGGTGCTTAGCAGGACTACGTTTTGGGTTCTGTCTACAGCGCAGAATTGAGAATCTGGGGAACTTGGAGGGTCTCCAGCCACTGTTCTTTGGAGAGACCTGCAAAGAGTTGCCTCAGTTGCATTCTGGTTCTTATCGCTTTTTTCCCTTCATCACGGTTTCCAGATGAGAAGGAGTCAACATTGAACACAAATCTCTCTGCGAGATTTCAGGATTCCTTCCAAGGATCACACTTGTTAGGGAGAGTAGTTGGTGTAGGAAGTTGGCTAGAAAGGATGAAAATGTAACCCGTTCTGTTACATTGTTTTGTGCCCATACATCCTCTCCAATAGATCCTAAAATGCTTTATAGGCTTAGATTTGATTTCTGGAAATTGTTCTTTGTTTGAATATGCATGTGCAAAAATTATTATTCTTATTCTTACTTTTTTTTTTTTTTTTGAAACAGAGCCTCAAGCTGTCACCTTGGATAGAGTGCGGTGGCATCACAGCTCACAGCAACCCCCAACTCCTGGGCTCAAGCAAGTCTCTTGCTTCTGCCTTCCAAGTAACTGGGACTACAGGCACCCACCACAACCCAGGCCATTTTTTGGTTGCAGCCGTCATTGTCATTTGGCGGGCCCTGGGCTGGATTCAAACCCGCCAGCTCAGGTGTACATGGCTGGCACCTTAGCCCACTGAGCCGCAGGCGCCGAGCCTCTTATTCTTACTTTAATGGTTATCTTTCCCCCACAATTTCTCCACTTTTTAAATTGCAGATTTTTTTTTTCATTTGCTATTTTCCTGTGCTAACTGAAAATTTCTATTTTCTTAAAAAATCTTGTTCTGGGTAGGTGTGGCGGTGTGCCCTGTAGTCCCAGCCTACTAAAGAGGCTGAGGCAGGAGGATCACTTGAGCCCAAGAGTTTTAGGTTGCTGTAAACTATGGTGACACCACCAGACTCTACTCAGGGCAACACAGTGAGACTGTCCCCCCTCCCCGAAAAAAAATGGCTGTGCGCCTGTGGTTCAACGGGCTAAGGTGCCAGCCACGTACACTTGAGTGAATCCAGGTTCGAATCCAGCCCGGGCCTGCCAAACAACAATGACAGCTACAACCAAAAAATGGCCAGACATTGTGGCGGGTGCCTGTGGTCCCAGCTGCTTGGGAGGCGGAGACAGGACACTCACTTGACCCCAGGAATTGGAAGTTGCTGTGAGCTGTGATGCCACAGCACTCTATCCAGGGTGACAGCTTGAGGCTCTGTCTCAAAAAAAAAAAAAAAAGACGATGACCCTATCTGTCTCCTCTTTTTCTTCTCTCTCTCTCTCTCTATACACACACACACACACACGCACCCACGCACGCGTGCACACATGCACACACACATATGCTCTTTTCTTTTGGAACCTGGAATTCTTCAAATGATATTTGATTTCTTTCAGTTCCTCCTTCATTTAGTTGTGCTATGTATTGATATTTGGATTTGACATTTGAAGAGAAAGTAACGTGTTCTCTATCCAAATCTGCAGAAGAAGCATCCTCTTTTAATTCCCTGTCTACCCTTTTTTCCTCCACTATAAAATACTGTAGGCTGGGTGCAGTGGCTCACACCTGTAATCCTAGCACTCTCAGAGGCCAAGGCAGGTAAAATTAGTTGAGCTCAGGAGCAAGAGCAAGACCCCATCTCTATTAAAAATAGAAACAATTAGCTGGGTATGGTGGGGACCTGTAGTCTCACCTACTTGGGAGGCTGAGGTAGGAAAATCACTTGGGTCCAGGAGTTTGAGGTTGTAGTAAGCTGGGATGACGCCACTCTACCAAGGCAATAACCCAGGCACTAGAGTAAGGCTCTGTCTCAAAGCCAAAACAAAACAAAGACAAACAAACAAACAAAAACCATTGTAACTGGCTCGGCGCCTGTGGCTCAGCGGGCTAGGGCGCCAGCCACATACACCTGAGCTGGCAGGTTCGAATCTAGCCTGGGCCTGCCAAACAATGACGGCTGCAACCAAAAAATGGGCCGGGCGTTGTGGTGGGCGCCTGTGGTCCCAGCTACTTGGGAGGCGGAGGCAAGAGACTCGCTTGAGCCCAGGAATTAGAGGTTGCTGTGAGCTGTGATGTCACAGCACTCTATCAAGGGTGACAGTTTGAGGCTCTGTCTCAAAAAAAAAAAACAAAACAAAACCATTGTAACCTTTAGCAGTATGTATGAGAGTAGTTCATTTGTGTCTAATTTATGCATAATTCTCACCAAAACTTCATGATCTAAAGTATTTTCCTGCATTCTTTACTCTTAACAGCCTCAAAATCAAGATACCCAGTTTACTTTTTTTTTGTAGAGACAGAATCTCACTTTATCGCCCTGGGTAGAGTGCCGTTGAGTCACACAGCTCACAGCAACCTCCAGCTCCTGGGCTTAGGCGATTTTCTTGCCTCAGCCTCCCGAGTAGCTGGGACTACAGGCGCCTGCCACAACCCCTGGCTATTTTTCTGTTTTTGCAGTTCGCTGAGGCTGGGTTTGAACCCACCACCTTTGGCATATGGGGCCAGCGCCCTGCTCGATGAGCCAGGCGCCGCCCCCTGGCTTACTTTTTATTCCATTTAAAAACGATTTGACAACTTTGCACCTGCGGCTCAAGCAGCTAAGGCGCCAACCACATACACCTGAGTTGGTGGGTTCGAATCCAGCCCGGGCCTACCAAACAACAATGATGACTGCAACCAAAAAATAGCCGGGTGTTGTGGTGGGTGCCTGTAGTCTCAGCTACTTGGGAGGCGGAGGCACGAGAATTGCTTGAGCCCAGGAGTTGGAGGTTGCTGTGAGCTGTGATGCCACAGCAATCTACCTAGGGTGACAGCTTGAGGCTCTGTCTCAAAAAAATAAATAAATAAATACCATTTGACTCTCTTCTTCTTTCTTGGGTCATACTGATTTGATTTCACCCTGTATCACCTCATAATTTATGATAATAAAAAAAAATCGGCAGAAGAGTCCTCATTCCTAACAGGTTGGGGGACAACTATTTTCCTGAGCCGAAATCAATATCATTTTAGTAAAAATACATTTTTAAAAACTATAATGAAATGCAAAAGAGAAGACAAGATTTAAAAAACATGCCTTCCCTATAGAAATTCAGATGGTAATGTGCCGACAGATGGAGAGCCAAGGGCATCAGATAGAGGAGAATTATTCAAAACCACCGCTGTGCAAGGGGCTGGCACATAAACTGCAGCTTTTCGCACAGAAGATTTTGGACAATGAACAATTTTTACAGACTATTATACTTCAGTGTCTCTAATTATAGCTAGTTAAATGACTATGTCATTGCACATCTAATTTTTCAAATTTATCAAAATTTCCCAAATTCCAAGTGTCAACTCAGAAATATACATATATATTCCTAAGCTTTATATGTTCTGCAATTTAGGGTACAAAGATCATTTTTTTTAAATTTTATATATGTTTTTAATTAAATTTTATTATTATTATTATTGTTTGAGTCTCACTCCGTCATCCAGGCTAGAGGCGATAGTGTCACCCTAGTTCACAGCAACTTCAAACTCCAGGTTCAACTGATCTTCCTGCCTCAGCCTCCCAACTAGCTGGGACTGCAGGTGCCTGCCACACGGCCTGGCTAATTTTTCTGTTTAGCAGAGATGGGTTTTGCTCTTGCTCAGGCTGGTCTTGGACTCGTGGGCTCAAGCAATCCACCTGCCTCAGCCTCCTAGAGTTCTAGGATGATAGGTGTGATTTTTAAAAGGATTTTTTCTAATTTAAACCCTAGAAATGGAAAAAAAAAAATCTTGTAAACCAAAGTATACAACTGAAAATATACATGGTTTACAAATATTTGGAGGTTACACAAGAAGCATCAGATATAAATATCAATCTTCCCATGAGCCATTATCCCATTTCTAGTGATGACAGAGCATAATATTTTCTTTCCTTTATTTTTTTTGGTTTCCTTTTTTGCAGTTTTTGGCTGGGGCTGGGTTTGAACCTACCTTATCCAGCATATGGGGCCGGCGCCCTTCTCCATTGAGCCACAGGTGCCGCCCCATATTATTTTCTAAGTCAAAAGTAAAGAGGAAAAAAAAAGGGAGGATGGCGCCTGTGGCTCAAAGGAGTAGGGCTCCGGCTCCATAGGCCAGAGGTGGTGGGTAAAGAGGGGTGGCGGCGCCTGTGGCTCAGTGAGTAGGACGACGGCCCCATGTACCAAGGGTGGTGGGTTCAAACCCGGCCCCAGCCAAATTGCAACAAAAAAATAGCCGGGTGCACTGTTGCAAGAACCTGTAGTCCCAGCTACTCAGGAGGCTGAGGCAAGAGAATCGCCTAAGCCCAGGAGTTGGAGGTTGCTGTGAGCTGTATGACGCCACGGCACTCTACCGAGGGCGATAAAGTGAGACTCTGTCTCTACAAAATAAATAAATAAAAAGGGCAGCGCCTGTGGCTCATCGAGTAGGGCGCTGGCCCCATATACCGAAAGTGGTGTGTTCAAACCCGGCCTCACTGCAAAATAAACAACAAAAATAGCCAGGTGTTGTGGCAGGCACCTGTAGTCCCAGCTACTTGGGAGGCTGAGGCAAGAGAATCGCCTAAGCCCAGGAGTTGGAGGTTGCTTTATCTACCGAGGGCGATAAAGTGAGACTCTGTCTCTACAAAATAAATAAAATAAAAATAAAAATAAAATAAAGAGGGTGTGTATGTGTGTGGTCTAAAATTCCACGGTAAGTGAGCAACCTAACAGGACTTTTGATTAGTAATAAAAAGGACAGTGACATTCTGTTGTCTTATTAGTATACGAAAGCAAGTTAATTTATGCCTTAGGGCCCTCCCGCTCACTTCCTACCATCCAGGCGTATCTTTCACTCCTGCCTCACCCAATTACACTGCTTACATTTCTCCAAACTTGATATAATTTCAAGATCTTCCTAGAATGTTTCTCTCTGTTCAAAATGCAAAACAGGGCTGGGCCAGGTAGCTCATAAGAGGCAGAAGGATTGCTTGAGGCTAGGGGTTGTAGACCAGCCTGAAAAAGCAGGACAAATCAGCTGGGCATGTGGCCTGTGCCTGTAGTTCCAACTAGTTCAAGAGGCTGAGGCAGGAGGATCCGTGGACACAGGAGTGTGAGGTGGCAGTGAGCTGCGAGGACACCCCTGCTTTCACCTGAGTGACAGAGTGAAAGCCTGTCTCAGAAAAAAAAAAAAAAGATAATAAAATAAAATGTAGGAAATATAAAAGCCATAGTGACTGGGAAACATTCTGAGCACTGGGACAGTTGGAGAACCTTATAAGAAAGCATGCATAGATATTATAAGACTGCTTACTGTATCTCACGCACCTGCAGTGATAGAAAAATTAGGGAAATTACATAAAATAGAAGGGAACTCTCAATTCTGGAGCTTTATACAGTCAGAGAAGAGGACATTTTTTTTTCTTTTTTTGAGACAGAGTCTCCCTCTGTTTCCATCATAGCTCACAGAAACCTCAAACTCTTGGGCTCAAGTGATCCTCTTGCCTCAGTTTTTGTATTTTTTAGTAGAGATGGGGTCTCACTCCTGCTTGGGCTGGTCTCAAACTCCTGAGCTCAAGCAATCCTCCCTCCCTGGCCTCTGAGAGTGCTATTATTACAAGTATGAGACACCATGTCTGGCTGAGAGCGGAAATTTTGCAAAAGCACAATCCACCAAGCTTTGCATAGGAAAGATCTTATCAGGGGACTCCCGCAACTCAGCTTCACCTTAGTAGCATTTTATGGATTTGTTTTCTCCAGGAAAACAGCACGACACAAAGAGACAACCCTGCACCATCCGGGGAAGTCCATTCGACATAGCAAAGTGTTGGTGTTAGCAGTCCATGTCATACTTTTAAAAAAGCATTTTAGAGTCTGTTCTGGCTATTTAATGTTTTCTGATAGGTTAATTCTTCAAAATGCTTGCAGCCATTTTCAAATTTAATAAGCATGTATTTAATAGTGTCTGGCTTTCTGGAAGGCCAGCAGCATGTAGGAGTAAGAAATGGAAGGCTCAGAGGACAGAGGCGTTGGTCAGGTCCATGCTGGGCACTTGGCTGTTCATAATACAAGAAAGCACTGCAAGAACGTTACCAGGCCAATTCCTACTTATTATCTCTCATTCTTGAGAAGAGTCAGCTATTTAAATCAGCTGGCAGCTGGCTTATCAAATTGAGCAATTCTTTTCTGATTTAAACCCAATTATAGATGCACAGTCATCTTTGGTAGTTAGGAACTACTGTAAATTCTTCAAGACTTAATTGGAATTGAAGTGGTTCCAGCCACTCTGCTCACTAGCAGCCTCAGAACCTGTGCCTGCCCTTGGAGGAGGAAACACATGTCCTTTCCGGCTTCCGAGAGCGGAGTAAGTAAGCAGCAGGCTGTCCAAGGACTGTCCAAGGGGATCTGACAATGTGAAGACCCTGGCTTGGCCACTCAGAGATGGCCACATCCTCTTGACCTCAAACACAAAGGGTAGCCTTTCCCTTTAGGGAGGGAATCCAATATTCCCTGTGCTAAACTGCCTCGGCAGGAACAACCACATGGCTCTCTCCAGAGCACCTCTTCCCATCTTCCTGGAAATGACAGTTTACTGTGAAAGCACAAGAAAGCCTCTAACACGACGAGATCCATGTAACAAATTTTTAAATTTTCTTGAATGTATAAGAACGTTAGAAGCATGAGTCTACAGCCATACCACCCTGAACGCGCCCGATCTCGTCTGATCTTGGAAGCTAAGCAGGGTCAGACCTGGTTAGTACTTGGATGGGAGGAGCGTGAATGCCAAATACGTGGGAAGGGGCTTTGTTTATTTGCACCCTCTTTTAAGGGTATTCTTAAAGATCAGAGACTATGGCATTCTGAAAATCTATATCAATATGTGCAGAAACTGATCTTTTTACCTATATGCCCTAGCAGAGGCATTTAGATATTGCAAACAGCTCTCACAATGGCATAGAGATGATCGTTAGCACGGCATGCCGACAGGGACATTCCACAAGACCTGTAAGTTTCCATCTTGACTCTTCCTGGGCAGCCTTGTGTAGTAATGGGAAACAAGCTTTGGATTCAGAAACACAGAGAATGAAAGCCTTGCTGGATGAATTCTTCACTCAGTCTGAACTTATCTCAGGCTAAATACTTTAATCGAATTGATCTCTTGAGATCCTTGGTAGGTTTAAATGATATGACCACTCTTGTCCCAACTCTGGTTTTGTTTTCTTCACAGCATTCATCACTGAAATTACCTAAGTACTTGTTTATTTTCTGTTTCTTAGTTCTCCGCTCCCCGTGTGAGCTTCCTGAAAGCAGGAACCTTTGTTCAGCGTTGTTTCCTGTTGAATGGGGCAGGGCTTGCACACTACAGCTACTCAGTAAATATTTGTTGAATAAATGTAGGTGAAATGAATGCATTTGCAAATCACATGAGCAAGGCTCAATAATTCCTAGGGTTTGGGTTTTTTTCACTTTAAGGGTTTAAGTATGCCTTTGTGTTTGTTGAAGCAATGAAGAGTATGGAAATGACCTAGATTGTCATACTGCACAGGACAGGGATTTCAGCAGAGTCATCTGCTCAGGCCAAGAGGAGCTTTCCTAGGTTCTTCAACAAGTTACAAAGAAGACTTTCTGAGCTATTATCATCTGGATGGCTTGGCTAAGGATTCAGCTTTAGGTTCAAGGTCATTTGTTGGTAGGTTGGCTTTCTCATTCTAGATTGATTTTTGAAGCTGTTTCTCCCTTCTCTTGTGTCATCTTGGACATCCTGGGTGAAATTCTCTAGCTGCAGTGAGGGTCATTCAGTAGGTGGCACTCTCTCCTAGTACACTGTCCTTCCTCACAGCCCAGATGTTATTGCTGATAAATCATTAGACTATAGTTAGGTGAATACCAGGGTAACAACTACAGCATAGTCCCATGCTGATTATTGTGCAATATTTCTTCCTGTCCCACACACTGGATCCTATTCCTTACCCATATTTTCTTACTTCCCTGAGAATTTAACCAATGTGGGACTATTTTAAACTTAGGGAAGACTTCTTGACCCTTTTCCCAAGAGTAGGGAACAGGAGAGACACATTTATGCTAATTTCTGTACTTGAAGTCCAGTTTTGATTTTTTTCAGTTAATTCACTTTATTTATTTACTAATTACCAAAATTTTGCTTTTGTAGTTGCTGTTGTTATTTAAGGTTTTTAAAAAATGGACATAGGGCTCGGCGCCTGTGGCTCAACAGGCTAAGGCGCCAGCCACGTACACCTGAGCTGGCGGGTTCGAATCCAGCCCGGGCCCCCCAAACAACAATGATGGCTGCAACCAAAAAAATGGCCGGGCATTGTGGCGGGCGCCTATAGTCCCAGCTACTTGGGAGGCAGAGGCAAGAGACTCGCTTGAGCCCAGTTATTGGAGGTTGCTGTGAGCTGTGATGCCACAGCACTCTATCCAGGGTGACAGCTTGAGGTTCTGTCTCAAAAAAAAAAAATGGACATAGGCTCAGCGCCTGTGGCTCAATGGGTTCGAATCCAGCCCGGCCTGCCAAACAACAATGACGGCTGCAACCAAAAAAAGGCTGGGCGTTGTGATGGCTGCCTATAGTCCCAGCTACTTGGGAGGTAGAGGCAGGAGACTCTCTTGAGCCCAGGAATTGGAGGTTGCTGTGAGCTGTGATGCCACAGCGCTGTATCCAGCATGACAGCTTGAGGCTCTGTCTCAAAAAATAAAATAAAATAAAAAATGGACATAGGCTTGGCGCCTGTGGCTCAGCGGGCTAAGGCGCCAGCCATGTAAACCTGAGCTGGCGGGTTTGAATCCAGCCTGGGCCCGCCAACCAACAATGACGCCTGCAACCCAAACAAAAATAGCCGGGCGTTGTGGCGGGCGCCTGTAGTCCCAGCTACTTGGGAGGCAGAGGCAGGAGACTCTCTTGAGCCCAGGAATTGGAGGTTGCTGTGAGCTGTGATGCCATAGCACTCTGTCCAGGGTGACAGCTTGAGGCTCTGTCTCAAAAAAAAAAAAAAAAATGGACATAATTGTACATATTTTGGAGGTACATGTGATATTTTGATAATGAATAATAATCAAATCATGGGCTTGGCACCTGTAGCTCAGCAGCTAGGGTGCCAGCCACATACACTGGGGCTGGTGGGTTTGAACCCGGCCCAGGCCTGCCAAACAATGACAACTGTAACCAAAAAAATAAAAAATAGCCCAGCCTTTTGGTGGGAATCTGTAGTCCCAGTTACTTGGGAGGCTGAGGCAAGAGAATCACTTAAGCCCAAGAGTTTGAAGTTGCTGTGAGCTATGACGCCATGATACTCTACTGAGGACAATATAGTGAGACAAATAATAATAATAATAAATAAATAATCAGATCCGGGTAATTGGGATATCTACCACATCACGTATTTATCTTTTCTTCCAATACTGTCTTAGTGGTGAGAAAAACAGATTTGGTGAGAAGTTAGGGACAGGGACCAGAGTTTGAAGCTTGCATCTGCAATTTATTGACTTTGAGCAAATTTCTTGCCCTCTTAATGCCTCGATTTCCTCATCTGTAAAATGCAGGTAACAATGGTACTTATCCCTTAGGATTATTTCAAGCATTAATTGGATTAATATTTATATAGTACTGTAAAATTAAATGTTTGTTTGTTTGTTTTTTTGTTTTTTTTGAGACAGAGCCTCAAGTTGTCACCCTGGGTAGAGTGCTGTGACATCACAGCTCACAGCAACCACCAACTCCGGAGCTCAAGCGAGTCTCCTGCCTCTGCCTCCCAAATAGCTGGGACTACAGGTGCCCCCCACAATGCCCGGGAATTTTTTTTGGTTGCAGCCGTCATTGTTGTTTGGCGGCCTGGGCTGGATTCGAACCCACCAGCTCAGGTGTACCTGGTTGGCACCTTAGCCCGTTGAGCCACAGGCGCCAAGCCAGATTAAATGTTTGTTAAATAAATACTGCTAATACTTTGTCAAGGACTTGCTAACTTTTTTTTTTTTTTTTGAGACAAAGTCTCACTCTGTCAACTCTGGGTAGAGTGCTGTGGCATCATAGCTCATGGTAACCTCAAACTCCTGGGCTCAAGAGCTCTTCTTGCCTTAGCCTCCCCAGTAGCTGGAACTATAGGTTCCTACCATAGCAACTGGCTAGTTTTTCTCTTTTTATCAGAAACTGGGTCTCGGTCTTGCACAAGCTGTCTCAAACTCCTGAGCTTAGGCAAGCCATGCACCTCAGCCTCCCAGATTGCTAGGATTACAGGCATGAGCCACCACGCCCAGCAGGTTTGCTAACTTTTAAGTGAATATAGCAGTAGTATTATTACTATTTTTTGAGACAGAGGCTCAAGCTGTTGCCCTGGGTAGAGTACCATGGCATCACAGCAACTTCAAACTCTTGGGCTCAAGTGATTCTTCTGCCTTAGCTTCCCAAGTGGCTGTAACTATAGGCACCCACCACAACGCCCAGCTATTTTTTTATTACCATTGTTTCAGCTGGCCTGGCAGGGTTCGAACCCACCAGCTCCAGTGTATGTGGCCAGCACCCTACCCACTGAGCTACGGGCACCACCCAGCATTATTTTTTATATTACACATTTCCCCCCATTATAACATCTCTGAAGTCACAATGGGACATCATAATTTGGCAACATCTTTTTCTGTACAAAAATAGTTATTCATCTTCAAATTGATGGCATATTAGGCTCAATGAAATATTGCAATTATAAATAACATCTTTCCCTTTTTGAACCTTTTAGGTTCTAGGTGTGTTCAAATTTTCCTACTTAAAAAAGAGAAAGAGAGGTCATTTTATACCTGTGCAAAACACTCCCTGGAATGAAATTAGGGGAGAAGGCCTCGACACCTATGGCTCAAGCAACTAAGGTGCCAGCCACATACACCTGAGCTGGCGGGTTCGAATCCAACCTGGGCCCGCCAAACAACAATGACGGCTGTAACCAAAAAAAATTAGCTGGGTGTTGTGGCGGGCACCTGTAGTCCCAGCTACCTGGGAGGCGGAGGCAGGAGAATCACTTGAGCCCCGGAGTTGGAGGTTGCTGTGAGCTGTGATGCCATAGCACTCTACCCAGAGCAACAGCTTGAGGCTCTGTATAAAAAAAGAAAAAAAAAAAAGAAAAGAAAGAAATTAGGGGAGAAGGACCCCTCGAGGATCTAAGTAGAGCTTAGAGGCCTCAGGAGAGGGAGGCTCATTCATTCCCCTCACCCCTGGGAATGGCACACACGCTCCCATCAGGGAGACAGCCTCACCAGTGAAGAGGTGCATTCCAAGATGCAGCTTAGCCTTTCAGGAAACTGTTTTCTCAAGTCCTGGGCTGAGATTCACAATTGCAGGAACTGGATCTGCTATCCCACAGCACTGGCCAAAGTTACTGCCATGATAAGGTCTCTGCACAAACAGCATTCTCAGATTCTGTGACTGTCACCAGGTCACAGTAAGCGCTGCATAGGACACTGCATGTTAATATTTGTGTATGTGTTTACCCCTCGACTTAGATTCTTCTGTGTAATCTATCCAGCTCATGCCGACCCACTCCTTTTTCCTAAAGTTCCACTTAAATTCCCCTTGGCTCAGTGGCTGTGCTTGAAGATCCTATGGTACTAATAGGACTCTTCAAGACATCCAGATGATCCATCTTTTTTGGCCTCAGTACTTCCAAGATGACCCACATTTGTTTGGAAGACTTCTTATGCCCCTACACCCACTCTTTTAAGGCCCCCCTCTGGTCCACTCCATTTGACTTTTAAGAGCTGGGATCTTGCTGTTTCCAGGCTCAAATGCAGTGGCTATTCTCAGGTGAGATCCCACTAATGATCAGCACAGGAGTTTTGACAACCTCTTTCCAACGCGGGCAGGTTCATTCCTCCTTAGGTAATCTGGTGGTCTTCCCACTCCTGGTGGTCACTATATTGATGCCAAACTTAGTGGAACACCCTTCGGGAATGGTAAGAGCTCCTGGGCTTGAGTGAGCCTTCCACCTCAGCCTCCCCATTAGCTAGGACTACAGGTGCACACCACCATGCCTGGTTTACTTTATTTATCTTGAAATACTCTCCCAGCTTTCTGCCCACCCAGAATCTATTAATTGCTCTTCATCATCCTTTAATTATTTTTTCAATGGGGCTTATTACGTTCTTCTGTATATTCTGGGCAGGTAAAGATGAGTAATAGCAATTTATGTCCTGAGAAGCTGCTGTGTTCCCCTTCCAGTTCACCAGAGTTCTCCACACACATTCTCTGATCCAAGCCTTTAAACAGCATTTGTGGCTGGGCATGGTGGCTCATGCCTGTAATCCCAACACTTTGGGAGGCCAAGATAGGAGGATTACTTGAGACCTGGAGTTTGAGACTAGACTGAACAACATAGCAAGACCCCATCTCTACAAAACATAGATTAAACCAGCCGGACATGGTGGCACATGCCTATAGTCCTAGCTTCTTGGGAGGCTGAGGCAGGAGGATCATTTAAGCCCAGGAATTTGAGGTTATAGTGTGGAGCTATAATTGTGCCTCTGCATTTCAACCCAGGCAACGGAAGAGACAGTATCTCAAAAAAAATAAAAAGAAAAGGCTCAGCACCTGTGGCTCAACGGGCACCAGCCACATACACCTGAGCTGGCAGGTTCGAATCCAGCCCAGGCCTGCCAAACAGCAATGACGGCTGCAACCAAAAAATGGCTGGGCATTGTGGTGGGAGCCTATAGTCCCAGCTACTTGGGAGGCGGAGGCAAGAGACTCGCTTGAGCCCAGGAATTAGAGGTTGCTGTGAGCTGTGATATCACTGCACTCTATCCAGGGTGACAGTTTGAGGCTCTGTCTCAAAAAAAAAAAGAAAAGAAAAAGAAAAAATGAGCCATTGAGATGGGCAACTGCTCTGCATGTTTTACACATGAAGAAGCTAAAGAGAAGAGGCTAAATTACTTCCTGCAGGGAAATGGCAAATCTAGACGATTCCTTGATTAGCTAAGAGGTAACTAGATGGTGACACTTGCTCTCAGGGACCTGCCCTTAGTCTCGGAAGCTCGAAACGTCACAGGAGGGGTTGGGGTCCTGTGGC
This sequence comes from Arctocebus calabarensis, assembly GCA_963573935.1. Taxonomy (NCBI): domain Eukaryota; kingdom Metazoa; phylum Chordata; class Mammalia; order Primates; family Lorisidae; genus Arctocebus; species Arctocebus calabarensis. The sequence goes on along the minus strand of CAUYON010122491.1, from coordinate 9,641 downwards.
AGTCTTTAGGAATCTGACATCCTCACTGGCCCCTACCAGAGAAGCACTGCTCAGCAGAGTCCCAGGCTTATTCATTTCCCTGCCACTTTTTTTTTTTGCCTTAGCTGTGTGTGGTTGTGTTTGAGAGGGTCAGCCCAGCAGTAAATACCGGCTGAGCAACATGCCCTGTGCTAGGCACTGGAAAGGCACCTGGTCTTATATATAGTCGACAGGTTCTTAACACAATTTTTTGAAAAAGAAATTATAATAAAGACCCTACTTAAAAAAAAAAAAAAGACCCTATAGAAGTCTTTGTAAAAGTCAGCGAGCAGTGGTATTTCTATTTGTTTTTCTTTTTACCTTTTTTTTTTTTGAGACAGAGCCTCAAGCTGTCACTCTGGATAGAGTGCTGTGGCATCACAGCTCACAGCAACCTCCAATTCCTGGGCTCAAGCAAGTCTCTTGCCTTTGCCTCCCAAGTAGCTGGGCCTACAGGTGCCCGCCACAATGCCCGGCCATTTTTTGTTTGTAGCCGTCATTGTTGTTTGGCGGACCCGGGCTGGATTCGAACCCTCCAGCTCAGGTGTACGTGCCTGGCGCCTTAGCCTGCTGAGCCACAGGCGCCGAGCCTCTTTTTACTTTTTTTTTTTCTTTGAGACAGAGTCTCACTCTATTGCCCAGGCTAGAGTGCTGTGGCCTCAGCTTAATTCACAGCATGGTCAAACTCCTGGGTTCAAGTGATTCTCCTGCTTCAGCCTCCCACATAGCTGGGACTATAGGCATCTGCCACAATGCCTGGTTAATTTTTCTATTTTTAGTAGAGACGAGGTCTTGCTATTGCTCAGGCTGATCTCAAACTCTTGAGCTCAAAGGATCCTTCCTCCTCAGCCTCCCAGCGTGCTAGGATTACAGGCATGAACCTCTGCCCAGATTGCTTTTCTATTTTTATTTGTTATATTTTTATAGTTAGGCTTCTTTCCGAGCCTGAGGTCTATGTGGAAGCCCCCTCAGAGCTAGAGTGCAAGGCCACAGCTGAAGAGAGGTGGAGGCCCACAGTGCAAGGGGTGGAGTGGACTCAGAACCTCAGACAAACACCCTGGCCACCACGCTGTGGTGCTGTCCTCACCCCAGGTATATGCTGAGTCACTGGCCACTGCCCTCCCTCCCAGGAACGGGAGAGGCTGCTCTTTAAAGCCACTGTGGTCTGTACCAAAGAAAACTGCCAGTTCTGAAAGCCACAGCGAAGGTCTGGTTCTTACAGAACTGGGTCCAAGCAGAATAAAGGGGTCATGATCAGAAAATATATTATCCTCATTTAGTTTTGAAATCCTGAAAGAAAGGAGGCTGCAAAGTAGGAGACTTACCTTCGAGGAGGCCATTTCTCATTTTTCCGGTTGGAGTGAGTAGGTATCATTTATCTCATTGGCCTGCCTGTCCCCAAAGGAGTGGGTTTCCTACTCTCCCTTCATCCCCCTTACTGTTTGTGTCCTGCTGTTTTTTGTTTTTTTGTATTTTTGTTTTTATCTTGTTTTTGAGACAGGGTCTCACTATGTCAACCTTGGTAGAGTGCTGTGGCATCACAACTCACAGTAACCTCAAACTCTTGGACTTAAGTGATTCTCTTGCCTCAGCCTCCCAAGTAGCTGGGAGTACAGGCGCCTGCCACAACGCCCAGCTATTTTTTGGTTATAGTCGTCATTGTCGTTTAGCAGGCCAGGACCAGGTTCGAACCTACCAGCCCCGGAGCAAGTGGCTGGTGCCCTAACCATTGAGCTACAGGCACTGAGCCTGTGTCCTGCTGTTTATGTCTAGTAAAAACTGAGCAAGCAATCTTGGGAAAGTTATTATTATTATTATTTTTTTTTTTTTTTTTGAGACAGAGCCTCAAGCTGTCACCCTGGATAGGGTGCCATGGCATCACAGCTCATAGCAACCTCCAATTCCTGGGCTCAAGTGAGTCTCTTGCCTCCGGCCTCCCAAGTAGCTGGGAGTACAGGCGCCCGCCACAACGCCCGGCTATTTTTTGGTTGCAGCCGTCGTTGTTTGGCGGGTCCTGGGGCTGGATTCGAACCCGCCAGCTCAGGTGTACGTGGCTGGCGCCTTAGCCCGTTGAGCCACAGGCGCCGAGCCAGGAAAGTTATTTTTTTAACTCTATGTGGCCTCGCTTTCCTCATTTATAAAATGTGGAGATTAACACAGCCCAACTCAAAAAGCTGTGCCTTGTGTGGATGGGAGTAATTTCCTTCTTTGTAAATTGTAAGCTTCCAAACCAGTTGTTCGCAGGCTTCCTAATGCCGTGGCCCTTTAATACAGTTCCTGTGGCTTGCAGACCCACAGGTTGAGAAGGGCTGTTTTAAACAAAGGTTAATTGTCTTTCTACTTAATTCTTTTACGGTGTAGTTTGGAGACATCGGCTTTAAAACTCTCCCCAAGTGTTGTGTGGGAAAGCAAGGGTGCCTGGCCCAGAAGAGAGCGTGATGAATGTAGACTGTGACTCCGAGTGGGGTCAAAGCATTAAACTAACACCTTCGTGATGCTGCCTACTGATCACCATTTCCCCTGGAGAAGCCCCAGATGTCTGTGGAGGAGAGAAAATGTCCTCCGTGGACAGGAAAAGTGAGGGTGGAGGAGGGGTTCCCTTCTCAAGGGCTGGTCCTTCAACACCCCTCCCGGTAGCACATTCATCCCCACCCTACCCTGATTCCCGGCTCTCTGATCGCAAACTCTCAACTCCCAAGATAACCGAGATGGAAATGACTGATACAGCCAGCAGCCGTCAAGTGAGAGCCTCAGAGTCAACCTTGGGGAGAACAGCAGCAGGGGGTCACGGTACCTCTGCCAGGGGTTTGCATTTGTAACAGACATCAAAGAATTTGATGCGAGTGAATCTGGGATTTGGGAGTTCCAGGCTAGAGAGAGTGGGTGGGGTCAGTGCTGCGTCCTCCCTTCTCCCCCACATGGAGATCTTATCCACCCACGAGAAGGGCCCAGGCTCTGTGGAAAGGAATATTTAGGGCTTTTATCTCAGTCCTTCTGCTCACCCCCTTAAAACATACAGCATAGCTTTCAAGTTTAAACAATAAGATAATTCAGCTAAAAGAGAGCTATAATTCTTCTCTCCCCCAAACACCCCCAGAAAAAAGACAACTAAAATTTCCAAGACTTTGCTCAAGTGTAATTTGTCTTTGTAGTCTTTCTCCTTCGCCCCCAAAGCCACCCCCCCATTTCCTGACAGCAATCATGGCCCCTGCCTGCGCCCACACTTACCTGTGTGCCCCCCCTCCGGACTGCAGCAGCCTCTTTGAAGACAGGCTCCTGGCCTCTCGGTGTCCCGGGCTCATTGCACAACCCGGCACATCCCGGAGACGCAGCACTATGGGATGAGTGAGTGAGAGGGTGGCAATTAGCAATCCTGAGTTTTCTCTTAGGAAGCTGCCCGTGGAAAGCCCTGGAGAAACTCAACAACAAGCATAAATGCTTCCTCAACCCACTTTGCAAGAAAACCCCACATCTCCCTCCCCCAGGAGCAAAGACGTTTTCCTTCAGATAGATCCAGTGAAGTTACTCAGCAAGTGTTTCAGGGCTGCTTACCAGGCCGGATGAGCCCCCCATAAGAAAGCCACCTTCTTCACAGCCACCTCTTCCCTACTTTTTGGTGCCTGTGAGACACTGTTCCCTTCCATTCCTCCTATACCTAAGTGGAGAGCAACGTGCCACATTTATTACTGAAGAGACTAATCGACGGAAAACTGTACTAGCCACTTTGTTAGAAAGTCTGGGAAAACCATCGTCTCTTTCCCTCCCACCCGGAGAGCTGGTGTCTGAAATTTGTCCACATATTTCAGAGAAGACCACAGAGGCAATGTGGATACAGAGGAGGGAACAGCTAAGCACCTGGCTCGGCGACTCCTAGAGGTGTCTGGCCCCATCACCGTCCACTTTGTGGCTCCATTCTTTTTTTTCTCTTTTTTTTGCAGTTTTTGGATGGGGCTGGGTTTGAACCCGCCACCTCCAGCATCTGGGGCCGGCGCCCTACTCACTGAGCCACAGGTGCCACCCATGTGGCTCCATTCTTGACCCTGCACTCTCCCCAGCTGTTCAGAGTGCCTCATGTGGAAAGACAGGAGCCAAATGCCTAAATCAGCCCTTCTTCAGCATTTAAAAAAAAATTTGGATTACTGTAAGGATACATACAATTAGTTACACTGTTTGTGTTGCAAGGGAAAGTCCAAGTAGTAGTTGAGGCCTTCCCTTCCCCAGCGTTACTTGGTTCAAATGAGGTCGGGTGTAGTAAGTAGTCATTTGTGAGGTGAGATTTCGGGAGCGCAGCAAGGCAACTGCTCAAAAATAAATTCCACGTGAATGCCTGAACTGTTGGTGACTAATTCATCCCTTTATTCACTGAACAAATATTTATCCTGTACTCCTCAGACAACCCCTCCCCCAATCAAATAGGAATAGTGTCTGTCCTCTGTCCCCATGTTGATTACGATGTAGCAGAAAATTCTGACATAAATATAATTCACCCACTGCAAGGAGAGGCTTCTAGAATCACAGGAAGAGCTCTGTTTTGGGAGCATGGGTTGTTGACCTCAATGTCCAGCCTTCCAAATCTAGCTGATGACCTGGAACAAGTCACTAAACCTGTTACAACCTGTTTTCTCCTGTTTAAGAGTGACGATGATAGTAATAGCTTACCCTTTGTTATGAGAATTCAGCAAAACACATGTGACACCTCAGGAAAGGTTCTAAGAGCTTCCAGTAAGAAGTCAACAAAGTATTATGGGAGCACGAAGGAAGTGACAATTACATCGGCCTAGCAGCGGGGAGGAAGGTTGCTGAGGGAAGGCGGCATCTGATCTGGGTCTTGAAGGACAGGTAGGAATCAGCCAGGTGGAAAAGACAGGAAATAAATATCAGGGAAAGGGAACAGTATATGCAAACTACTGAAGCAAGAACTAGCATAATGTATTCCTAGACCTTCAGAGTCGGGAAGTATTGAGGGCCAGGGAGCCCAGGCACTTGTTGGTCCTTTCCCCTGGGTAGCAGCGTGTTCACTCTTCCACTCCCTCACCTTCCAATGGCACCTTCTGGTGGAAGCTGCCCTGACCTCCCTAGGTCCTATCGCAACTGCCCCTCCCCTTCCTCTTCTGGCTCCTTTGCCTGCTTTCTTTGTTTCCAAAGTACTTACTGTATAACATTAACATAACCTAACTGACTTTATTCACACTCCTCAGCACCTCACCCTCCTCCAACCCCTCTCCCAATTCCCTGAGGAGAGGAATTGTCTGTTTTCCTCACCGACGTCTCCCCGGGTCTCTCACACTGCTTAGCGCAGGGCAAGGCCGAGCAGAAGTCATTTAACTCGGCCAGCACACGCGTGGTGCGCCATCCCGACCCCGCGGGCTCTGGTGTTACCTCAGAGGGGGTTTCCACACTCAGGGAATGGTGTGGTGTGACTGTGTTCCAGCCTCCGACCTCCTGAGAAGTCTTCCGGCTATTCTGTGAAGGCTCCTGAAAGCCCAAGTCCCCCTGACGTTGGCATTTGCTTTCTCTTTCTTTGCCCACTCCCTCAAGACTTTCCACAAATAAATACTTGGGGGTTTAAGCCCACTGAAAGTGTTCAGTAGGTCTCCTAGCGTTCTTTGTGAGCTTACAGTGTGTCTGGTGCTGGGGGAGGTGACTTTGGGAATCCAATGTGACTGCCAGGTGCCTGGGGGAGAAGGAGATGTTGAAAGGACAGGGTGGGGGTTCAGGAATGGAGGCGCCCAGAGACACACGTAGTCTCTTTCACAATCTAGCCTGGGGCTGTTCCTGTGATTGGGCAGCCCAGCCAAGAATGTCCCCAGAATTCCAAGTCATTTTTAGACAGTTTTCTTATCCTATGTTCAATTGCCTTTACTAAAGGCCGAAGAGCTGAAAGAGGAGGTAGGCATAGATAGCTCTGCTTTGGGGCCTGAAGTGAGGGGAAGGAGCATCAAAACGTGTGTGTGTGTTCTTTATTTTATGAATTATCACAAAATACAGGTAAAAATAACTAACAGCACAGCTTGGCACCTGTAGCTCAATGGTTAGGGCGCCAGCCACATACGCTACTGCTGGTGGGTTTGAACCTAGCCCAGACCTGCTAAATAACAATGACAACTACAACAAAAAAATAGCCTGGTGTGGTGGGTGCCTGTAGTCCCAGCTACTTGGCTACGGAAAGAGAATTGCTTAAGCCCAAGAGTTGGAGGTTGCTGTGAGTGGTGACACCATGGCACTCTACCGAGGATGACATACAGAGTCTCTGTCTCAAAAAAAATAATAAAATAACAAAAGAAATAAAGGAAACAAACAAACAAAAATAATAAAATAGGGAGACATTCATTTGCCAGTTAAATATCTATTTACCTAGCATTTGAAAAAAAATAGCAACATGCTAGTCTACTTGCCTATTTTAAACTTTTAAAGAAACAAATAATTATACAACTAAATGACAAATAATAGCAAGAAAAACATTAAAAGATAAACTACAGGCCCAGCACTATGGCTCACACCTGTAATCCTAGCACTCTGGGAGGCCAGGAGGATACCTGGAGTCCCTGAGTTCCAGACCAACCTGAGGAAAAGCAAAACCCTGTCTTTGCTGAAAATTAACAGGGAGCCATGGCAGGCACCTGAAGCCTGGAGGCTGAGGCAGGAGGATTGCTTGAACCCAGAAGTTTGAGGTTTCTATGAGCTAGGCTGACGAAATGACACTCTAGCCTGGGAGACAGAATGAGACTCTGTCTCATAAAACAACAACAGGCTCAGTGCCTGTGGCTCAACAGGCTAAGGCGCCATCCATGTACACCTGAGCTGGCAGGTTCGAATCCAGCCCAGGCCCGCCAAACAATAACGGCTGCAACCAAAAAATGGCCCGGCGCCTGTAGTTCCAGCTACTTGGGAGGCGGAGGCAAGAGACTCGCTTGAGCCCAGGAATTGGAGGTTGCTGTGAGCTGTGATGGCACGGCACTCTACCCAGGGTGACAGCTTGAGGCTCTGTCAAAAAAAAAAAAAAGAAGAAGAATTACTCTCTAGAACGTACAAACAGCTCTACAAGTCAATAAGAAAAAGAGGAAGCAGGCCGGAAGCACAGCCCCAGCCTGTAGTCCCAGCAACTTGGAGGGCTGAGGCAGAGGACGCTGGGCTGTCCCACTCACTCCTGCCTGGCAACAGAGTGGGGTCACATTGAGGAAGGAAGGGAGGGAGGGAGGCCATCCTTGTTGCTTTGTGGCAACTGCAAATCTTGAGGAGTCAGCCTGAGCCTCCGCCCTCCCCTCCCTCTCTCGCCCTCTCTATGTCTCACATTAGAAATTCACGGTAGGGAGATTCAAGGAACCAGCTCAGGGCAGTGGAATCTTGAAGAGCCCCTCTCCCTACCAATTCCTTTCTCCTTGCACTGCTTTCAATCCTCCTCGAAGCAAAATTCAAACAAGGCGAGACAAGGCACCCTGAGCATCTCAAATGCTTCACCTTTTTACTCTCTTCCCACCCGCTTTCTGACAGGACAAAGGCAAGCTTTTGTTGTCCCATGAGCATGTGAAAGGGGAAAAGTTTTAATATTTATTGCAAGAATCCTCCTCCTCCTCCTTCTTCCTCTTCTTTCTTCTCCTTCCATTTCTCTTTTTTTTTTTTTTGAGACAGAGTCTCACTTTATCACCCTGGGTAGAGTGCTGTGGCATCACACAGCTCACAGCAACCTCCAACTCCTGGGCTTAGGCGATTCTCTTGCCTCAGCCTCCCTAGTAGCAGGGACTACAGGCGCCTGCCACAATGCCCAGCTAGTTTTCTGTTTTGCAGTTCAGCCAAGGCTGGGTTTGAACCCGCCACCTTTGGTATATGGAGCTGGCGCCCTACTCTCTGAGCCACAGGGGCAGCCCCTCTCCTTTGTTCTTTGGTGATAGTCTCATTCAGTTGCCCAGGCTAGAGTAGAGCGGCATCATAACTCACAGCAACCTCAAACTCCTGAGACTCAAGCAAGCCTCTTAAGTAGCTGGGATTACAGGCACATAACACCATTCTGGGTTATTTTTAAAATTTTCTTTAGGGTGGTGCCTGTGGCTCAAAGGAATAGGTTGCTGGCCCCATATACCAGAGGTAGTGGGTTCAAACCCAGCCCTGGCCAAAAACTGCAAAAAAAAAAAAAAAAAATTTAAGGCGGTGCCTGTGGCTCAGGAGATGGGGGCACTGGCCCCATGTGCCAAGGGTGGCGGTTCAAACCGCCAAACTGCAACAACAACAAAAAATTAGCCAGCGTTGTGGCGGGCACCTGTAGTCCTAGCTACTCGGGAGGCTGAGGCAAGAGAATTGCCTAAACCCAGGAGTTGGAGGTTGCTGTGAGCTGTGTGACACCACAGCACTCTACAGAGAATGATAGAGTGGGACTCTGTCTCCCCACCAAAAAAAAAGTTTAAAATTTTTCTTTAAGCTCAGCGCCTGTGGCTCAATGGGCTAAGGTGCCAGCCACATACACCCAAGCTGGCGGGTTCGAATCCAGCCCAGGCCCACCAAACAACAATGACGGCTGCAACCAAAAAATGGCCGGGCGTTGTGGCAGGCGCCTATAGTCCCAGCTACTTGGGAGGCGGAGGCAGGAGACTCACTTGAGCCCAGGAATTGGAGGTTGCTGTGAGCTGTGATGCCAAAGCACTCTCTCCAGGGTGACAGCTTGAGGCGGTGTCTCAAAAAAAAAAAAAATTTTTTTTTTCTTTAGAGATGGGGGTCTTGCTAAGTAGGTCAGGCTGGTTTCAAACTCCTGGCCCCAAGCACTTCTCTGGCTTCAGCCTCCCAAAGTGCTAAGATTACAGGTGTGAACCAGTGCACTTGGCTAAGAACCGTCTTTAACTTCTCAACACCTTCCCCAGAGAGGCGTTATTATTTCCATTTTACCAGTGGAAAAAACCAAGCCAGGGCAGCACCAGTAGCTCAGTGGGTAGGGCGCCGGCCACATACACGGAAGTTGGTGAATTCGAGCTCGGGCCTGCTAAACAACAATGACAACTGCAACAAAAAAATAGCTGGGCGTGTGGCGGACCGGTGCCTGTAGTTCCAGCTACTTGGGAGGCTGGGCAAGAGAATCACTTAAGCCCAAGAGTTGGAGGTTGCTGTGAGCTGTGACGCCACTGCACTCTACCCTGGGCAACATAGTGAGACTCTATCTCTCTCACACACACAACAATCCAAGCTGGGCGGCGCCTGTGGCTCAGTGAGTTGGGCACCGGCCCCATACCCCGAAGGTGGCAGGTTCAAACCCAGCCTTGGCTGAACTGCAAAAACAGAAAAATAGCCCGGCGTTGTGGCGGGCGCCTGTAGTCCCAGCTACTCAGGAGGCTGAGACAAGAGAATCGCCTAAGCCCAGGAGCTGGAAGTTGCTGTGAGCTGTGTGACGCCACGGCACTCTACCAAGGGCGATAAAGTGAGACTCTCTCTACAAAAAAAAAAAAATCCAAGCTGGGCAGCGCCTGTGGCTCAGTCTGTAGGGCACCGCCCCGTATACCAAGGGTGGCGGGTTCAAACTGGGCCCCGGCCCAACTGCAACAACAGCATAGCCGGGCATTGTGGCGGGTGCCTGTAGTCCCAGCTACTCGGGAGGCTGAGGCAAGAGGAGTGCTTGGGCCAAGGAGCTGGAGGTTGCTGTG
>CAUYON010122489.1:0-10764 GCA_963573935.1 Arctocebus calabarensis | reverse complement strand
TCACTTAAGTTATTACACATCTAACCCAGCTTTTTTGCCACATCTCCAATAGAGATACCAGGATTTGTAGACTTGATCTTGGGGCGAATTCTGAACAGGAGAGGAAAAATCCAGACGGTGGCCTCTTGGAGGCATTAGGGTTCTTCTTCTTTCCTCCTTTAGCTGGTCCATAATCCTTCATTTCCTGATAATAGTGGACTTTATCAGCCTTTGCTATTTCATCATCTTTAGACTTCTCTTTCCTAGACATTGCCTTCCACCTTTCAGAGCACTTCTTGGAAAATTCTGCAAAATTGACAGGGACCTCTGGGTTTTTCTTCTTATGTTCTTACTCTGCATGTCTGCACAGTGAAGGCATAGGTAGACATCTTGCACTTTGCTTTCTTGGGGTTACCTTTAGCCATCTTGACTGTATTGTTTGCTAGTCTCTATATTTTCTTTCTTTTTTATTTGAGACAGAGCCTGAAGCTGTCGCCCTGGGTAGAGTGCAGTGGCATCACAGCTCACAGCAACCTTCAACTCCTAGGCTCAAGCGATTCTCCTGCCTCCACCTTCCAAGTAGCTGGGGCTGTAGGCACCCGTCATTGTTGTTTGGCAGGCCCAGGCTGTATTTGAACCCGCCAGCTAAGACGTATGTGGCTGGCGCCTTAGCCGCCTGAGCTACAGGCACCGAGCCTATGTTTTCTTTCTTTCTTTTTTTTGTAGAGACAGAGTCTTAACTTTATCACCATTGGTAGAGTGCTGTTGAGTCGCAGCTCACAGCAACCTCCAACTCCTGGGCTTAGGCGATTCTCTTGCCTCAGCCTCCGGAGTAGCTGGGAACACAGATGCCCGCCACAATGCCTGGCTATTTTTTTGATGCAGTTTGGCCGGGGCTGGGTTTGAACCCACCACACTTGGTATATGGGGCTGGCGCCCTACTCGCTGAGCCACAGAGGCTTGAGCCTATGTTTTCTTATATGCTTTTTATTTCTATAAAGTCAGTAATAACATCCCAACTTTCATGTCTGGTTTTAGTAATTTGAATTTTTTTTGGTTTGTTTTGTGCAATTAAAATGGTTTTATTCCACCTGTGTACAGGTGGGGTAGGATTTCCAAATGGGAAGGAATACACATGTGGGTAATGGTAAAGGGGGTTGTTTTAAAAGTCAGGAAGGTGAGGATTGAGGCATTCCCTTTCCTGGGTTGGACACCTGTTGTAAAGGTTGGCCCATTTACTTTTCCCAGGTGGGACATTTGGTGGGGTAGGGTAGGAGGTTGACCCATTTACCTTTCTTAGGTGGGACATCTGGTGGGAGAGGGGTCCACCTTATTTGGGCTGGGTCTATTCTATCATCTCAGTATTTTTTATATTATAAGGAGGCGGGATGATGGGTGTGGTATCTCTTTGACTACTTCCTGTGGTGGGAGGGGCTGCGTGGGCTGCCCATAAAGACAATGGGAGGAGGAGGGGAATGAGGTAAGGGAGTGGCGTTTTCAGGAACTCTGGCTTTTTCAGTAGAAGCTAGTTGGTATCCAGTAAGGTGATAATGTAGAGTTGTTTTCGGGTGACCGTCTGGTTAATAAATCCAGAAATGAGGCAGAGGGTTACTGGTTCAAAACTGAGAATGAGAAAAAAAATCATAATTAGTGACCTTATCAGACAATAACCAAAGAGGAAGATGGGCAGTGAGAGGCGGGAACCAGTTGCATTTGCAAGGGCCACCAGCAATCCTGATAAGCCATCTAATACATATTACTGAGATCTCTGTCCATTTGTAGAGGATTTTTACAAGGTGGCAGTGTGGATGAAGTTTCTCCTGTGTTTGTTAGAAAAGAGAAAAATACTGGATTACCTTCTATAAGCAAAAATACCTAGAGTTCCGTTTTCCAGGACGGCGTCCAGGAGGCATTCTTATTTTCCGAGGTCATTGGTCTTTTGCAGCTAGGCTCAGGAGAGAACTTCAGCTATGTTCTCAGAGTGTCTGCACCAGAACTTAAGAAAGACCTGGGCAGCCGGACCTGTGCAGGCTGGACACAGTTTGGGGGGAGTTTGGATTTGGGGCATTGCTTTGCCCAGAAGCCTGGTTTTGGTGCACTTAAAGCACAACCCCGAGGTAGATTTTGTTTTTTTTTTGGAATGCCCTGCAGAGTTTTAAGAAGTAGCCGGGTTTTGCTTCATGATGGAAGGCAATACTCGAGCTCTGAGAGACACTGCCACACCTTGAAGGTCAGGTCAATGAGATCTTGCTAGGAGGTCTGAGGGCCCTCTCCCCACCCCACCCCCCGGAGAAATTCCACCATTTTTTTTTCTACCTCTTGTGGGAGAGGGTGGGTGGGGGACCATGGAAAGGTGTTGATGAGATATTGTCTAAAGGAAGGATGTGGACATGAGGGTTGGAGGGCAATGAGAATGGGTGGCTGATGGGAAGTTATAGATGGAAGAGAGGGTGTCCTACACAGAGAAGCTTCCCAGGTGTTCTGATCCAGAGATTGGAGGGGTTGGAGAGGAGCAGTAGGGGCTGTGGAAGGGGATCAGGACTCACACCAGAAGAATCGGGGAGGGCTCACAGGGTGAACACGGGGAAGGAATATTTCAGAGTGTGAGAAATGCCTGGATATGAGAGCTTTCCAACCATTTGCTTAATTTTTTTTTTTTTCTTGAGACAGTCTCACTATGTTGCCCTTGGCAGAGTGCTGTGCTGTCACAGCTCACAGCAACCTCAGACTCTTGGGCTTAAGTAATTCTCATGCCTCAGCCCCCCAAGTAGCTATGACTACAGGCATTTGCCTAATTTTTGACAGTAATTACTGAGATCAGGGAGAATTAAGAGATCGAAAGTGTCATGTTGAGGCCAGTGCAAGTCACTGTCAAGCTTGTATGTAGGCCAAGTAGTATTATAGAAAAAAATGAAGCGTTTAGGTTTGAGGTCAGGATAGAGCTTCAGAGGCTTGAGATTCGTCAAAAGGCAGCTTAGAAGTGAAGAAGGGAAAAAGAAAACAAGAAAAAAAAAGTGAAGAAGGGGAAATACGTGGCTGAGTGCTGTCTATATCGAAAACATTAGATGGATGGAGTTTAAGCAGGGTTGGAGAGGTTTCCTGTTTTCTTTTTGTCTCACCGGAAGAAGGGTCCGTTTAGCTGGGTCTGGGTCGGCACCCCTAAGGGGCTTCTCCCCATCCTGCCTGATTCAGCATCAAATGAAAGGTTATGAAGCCAAAGATGAAAGATTATTCAGAGGTGCAAGACAAAAGGAAAACAGAGGTTCAGTTTGTGCAATTAAAATGGCTTTATGGGTGGCGCCTGTGGCTCAAGGAGTGAGGTGCTGGTCCCGTATACAGAGGGTAGTGGGTTCAAGCCCAGCCCAGGCCAAAACTGCAAATAAATAAATTAAAAAAATAAAATAAAATAAAAATAAAATGGCTTTATTCCATCTGTGTGTAGGTGGGGTAAGATTTCCAACTAGGAAAAAATCCATATGTGGGTAATGCCAAACAGGGATTTTAAAGGTCAGGAAGGTGGAGGTCAGGACATTCCCTTTCTTGGGTTGGACGTTGAATGCCATGGCATCACAGCTCACAGAAACCTCAAACTCTTAGGCTTAAGCGATTCTCCTGCCTCAGCCTCCCAAGTAGTTGGGACTACAGATGCCTGCACAACACTCCGCTATTTTTTTGTTGTAGTTGTCATTGTTGTTTAGCAGGCCCGGGCTGAGTTCGAACCTGTGAGCCCCGGTGTATGTTGCCAGCACCCTAACCAGTGAGCTACGGGCGCCGATCCTATAGAAATCTTTTTTTTTTTTTTTTAGATTGCTGTGGCGTCACACAGCTCACAGCAACCTGTCTCAAGCCACGGGCACCGAGCCGAGTTTTGTTGATCTTTTCAAAGAACCAACTTTCACTTTAGTTGATTCCCTCTATTTTTCTTTTCTTCTTCTTCTTCTTTTTTTTTTTTAAATAACAACTGTATTCAGATATAACTCAGACACTGCACAATTCACCCCTTTCAAGTACAGAGTTCAAGACTACATATTCAGGGATCACTTGTATAGTTTGTTCATTTTTTTTTTTTTTGCAGTTTTTGGCCAGGGCTGAGTTTGAACTCGCCGCCTCCAGCATATGGAGCTGGTGCCCTACTCTTTTGAGCCACAGGCGCTGCCCTGTTCATTTGTTAACAGAGAAGTTTCCCTGAAAGTTTAGAAGAGAGAGAGAGGAAAGAAAATCTGATTCCTTCTATTTTTCTACTGTCTATTTTTATCTTTGCTCTGTTTTTTTTTTGAGACAGAGCCTCAAGCTGTCACCCTGGGTAGAGTGTTATGGCATCACAGCTCACAGCAACCTCCAACTCTTGGGCTTAAGGGATTCTCCTTCCTTTGCCTGGGACTAGTACCTGGGACTACAGGTGCCCGCCACAATGCCTGGCTATTTTTTGGTTGCAGCCATTATTGTTGTTTGGCAGGCCTGGGCTGGATTCGAACCCACCAGCTCAGGTGTATGTGGCTGACGCCTTAGCTGCTTGAGCCACAGGCACCAACCCATGCTCTGATCTGTATTATTTCATTCCTTCTCTTAGTTTTGAGTTTAACTGCTCTCTTAGTAATATTTCCTAAGGTGTCCAGTGTAGCTTTTGGCTTGGTTTCTTGAAGCTGTAACACGGCTCAGTACATGTGGTTGTAAGGCTGTCTCAGGAGCTCCCATGCTCTAGGACTGTGCAGTGTTGTGGACAACATATAGCAGTAAATGTGTTTTTCAGTGTGGCCAGTGAAAAATTATACCTTGTTGGTTTGTATGTATTTTGTTATTAGGGGTGGGACACTTTTGAGTATGCCATTTGGGTATTTTTAGAACTTCCTGTGGGTGTGTCTTTTTTTTTTTTAATATTTTATTTTATTTTATTTATTTATTTTTTGAGACAGAGTCTTACTATGTTGTCCTTGGTAGAGTGCCCTGGTGTTATAACTCACAGCACCCTCAAACTTGGGCTTAAGCGATTCTCCTGCCTCATCTTCCCAAGTAGCTGGGACTACAGATGCCCGCAACAACGCCTGGCTACTGTGGGTGTGTCTTGGTTTGAGTGCCCAGTCTTGGGGGTAGTCTGGGTAGTTTGGTGTTGGAGCCCAGGTGCCTGACGTCTGTGACCCTCTCCTGTGCTCCTGCACAGCTGGCTCAGGCTTTCACAGTGAAGTGTGGTGTCCACGTGTCAGGAGCGTCTCCTGAGAGCATCAGCAGCCTTCTCTCAGAGGTGGCCGAGTATGGGACCTACTACACACGCCTGAGTCATTTCTCTCTGCAGCCCGTCCTAGATGCATCATATAGCAAGGGTCTCGTGTTCCAGGTATGACCTCAGCCTCACAGCTGTCACACACCTTCAGGAGAACTAGGTGCACGTTCTGGAAGGTGGGGCACAGAGTCCAAACCTTTTATTTCTTTGGTAATACCTAACCCCTAATAGTTACCCTTCAGGAATGGGTTGACTGGTCCTAATGTTTGGTCTCACCCATCATTCCACTGGACACCAGGGACAGATGTATTTGAGAGGACTTATAGGTGCTGGGGTTTCTGAGCCAAGTCTGGCTCCAGGAATAACTGGTTGAAATAGTTGCAGCTGACTCATTGCTAGGTAGACTCCCATGGGATAGGAGGGTGTGGCCTGATTGGGTGAGGACAGGCAGGGCGTGTCAGGAGAGCTGAGCTTCAGGCCTGGGGGGTGGGGGGCGGTGGGGGGGGGTGGGGGCTGGGTTTTATGCGCTCCTTCGAGCATTGTTGCCATAGTGGAGCTGCAGGGGTGACAGATGGGGTTTAGGCTGTAGGCTGGGGAAGGGGGTATGGCCCTTAGTGGTATGGGGGGACCTTCCAGGCAGAGGAGCAGTTAAGTGTAGAGATCTGAGGGTCCCAAGGGATGGAAGGTGGAGAATGGGTCAGACAGGGTGCCCAGGGGGAGGGAGGTAGAACTGTGGTTCTTGGTTGTGTGCTGTATGTGGGCACCCATGCCAGGCTACATGACTCCTGGTTGTGTGTGGGCTGAGGTTTGTTCTGGGGCGTGAACCTTAAGGGCCATGCTGCTGTGGTGTAGCTCAGGACACTGGTGCTTCCCAGACCACTGTGGTCTTAGCAGCTGAGGCTTACCAGGGTTAGCCCTGTGTGCAGAACCCTACCACCCTTCCAGCATCAGGACCACAGACAAATTGCAAAGAAGGCTTTGTGGTGGGCCGTGGCTTCCTCTGAAGGTTCTTTGCTTTTAGCTGGGCTGGGATGGCTGACTTAATCCATAGATGGCCCAAGGTTGTGGTGGAGAGATAGGGCCTGAGCTTGGGGCCTTGTCCGTGTGCATGGCTGCTCTCCTCCCAGCCCTTTGCCCATAGGCCTTCACCAGCGGCCTGAGGAGGTACCTGCAGTACTACCGGGCCTGCGTTCTTTCTACACCTCCCACCTTGAGCCTCCTCACCATTGGCTTTCTGTTCAAGAAACTGGGCCGGCAGCTCAGGTGAGCCTTGGGGGTGGTGGAGGGTCAGCCCTATTCTCTGGCAAGGAGGGCCCATGAACACAGCCCACAGCAGGTGTTAGGATGGCTCCTGTCTGGCTGAGCCTACCGAATGGTAGGCAGTGTGGCATCTGCCATTGGCTCCTTGTGGCCAGCCTGGGATCTTCTGTCTGAACAGGACCCAGGGTTAGTAAATACCTAGGCAGGATGTTGTCAAGTGCTGTTGGGAGAAGGGGTGCTGGGGAGCTCGGGTGTGTGGGTGTGGGGCTCCACACAGGAGATCCCAGGGCCAAGAGTGCAGACACGTGGTGCTCCATGTACTGTGTGCCACACACACCAGTATAGGAGAAAGGATCCTGTGAAGTCCTCTAGGAAAGAGTAGGTGGTGACATGGACAATGTGATGGGGGGCTCAGGTGGAGCCCAGGTGTGGGATGGTGGCTTCATAGACACAGGATGGCTGGAGTCTGCCAGGGCCTGAAAGTGGGTGGGGAGCTGGGTGGTACATTGAGGGTAGGGGTCTGGTAGGTAGCTTAGATCTGGGTTTCTGGGATGCAGATGGTTTTAGAGTCTGGGTGGGTGGGCTAGTGACTTTGAGAAGCACAAAGATATACCTGGTATCTGGCCCAGACTTGGGGACCCAGAGCTCTGTCACTTGGACTGATCCCATTCTGGGTCTAGGTACCTGGCCGAGCTCTGTGGCGTGGGCATCACGCTCCCAGGACCCAGTGGAGGAGGGCCCAGGGCTGCGTTCCCCACTGTGAGTCATGCTTTTTTGCTGAAGAGTGGAGGCCTGCAGGAAGTGGGAGTGGCTGTGAGCAGCCCCTTGGGCCACTACTGGATGGGGCTCCCCTCTGCCACAAACTCTGGTGCGCTGAGTCCGCTGCCTTTTTGCCTTTCTGCAGGGAGTGAAACTGCTGTCCTACCTCTACCAGGAGGCTCTGGGTAACTGCAGCAACGAGCACTACCCTGTGCTACTGTCCTTGCTGAAGACTAGCTGTGAGCCCTACACTCGGTGGGCAGCAGGCCTGGGTGCCCCAAGAGGGCAGGGGTGGTGGTGAGGCTGTGCTCAGGCCAAGGTGACTCTAGCGGTAGCCTTTTGTCAGACACCCACAGAGTGTAGTCACATGCCAGGAGGGCAGCATGGGTCACTGGACTCTGGCTGTGGGCATCCTGGGTGGGAGGCCCTGCCCACCCCATGCACCAGCCACATTCGACCTCACTGCTGACCCCCCCGCCCCTGTCATCCATGCAGGTTTATCCATGACTGGGTGTACAGTGGGGTTTTCAGAGATGTTTATGGCGAGTTCATGATCCAGGTGAACCACGAGTACCTGGGCTGCAGAGGTGAGTGGCTGCTGTTGCCCCACGCCTGTAGGCTTGAGCTCAGGGCCACTGTGACGCAGCCCCTGCTGTGCTCTGCCACCCTCAGATAAGCTCTACTGGACTCACGGCTATGTGCTCATTTCCAAAGACGTAGAGGACTGCGTACCTGTGTTCCTGAAGCACATCGCCTATGATGTGTACGTTTGTGGCAAGACCATCAACCTGCTGAGGCTCTGCCATCCCCGGGTGAGGAGGGTTTCACTTGTCTGTGCCTCTGGGCCAGGGCCGCCCTGGGTGAGGAGGGTCTTGCCCATATGCGTATTCAGGCGAGGGCCGTGTCTGGGAAGGCAGGGCTGAGTGCAGCGGCTGTGCCTGAGTCCTCGTGCCGCCTGCCCTGGGGTCTGCCTAGGGCTCACCACAGGTCCTCTCTTGGGCAGCATTACCTCTGTTGGTCTGACGTCCCTGTGCCTCGCATCTCGGTGATTTTCTCCCTTGAGGAGTTGAAGGAGATTGAGAAGGACTGTGCTCTCTATGTTGGGCGGATGGCAAGGGTGGCTCGCCACAGCTCCATCAGCAAAGAAGAGAAGGTGCGTGCACCACAGTCAACTTCCCTGTACTGCCTGGGGGCTCAGGCTGATGGGCAAGGGCACTGAGTTGGGACATGCAAGATGGGGAGTCTCCCTTCTGGCTTTTCCACCCTAGTGGTGGCTAGTGGGTGTGGAGGGGGAGCCAGATGTCTAGGATAGGGGCTGCATCCCCCTTCCTGGGTCTGGATGACCGGGCCTGAACCCTAGGCTTTTCTGCTATGGGCAGCTCCACTGGGGTTTCCCTTGGGCTTGCCAGCTCCAGACAGACTCAGTTCTGGCCTACCTCCAGGGCTGCAGGGCTGAGGTTTTATGCCGAAGTGGCCTCTATAAACTCCTCTCTTGCTCAGAAGGGATGGATGTCCCTGGGACAGGGGCTGTGCTTGTCCATCTTGTGTACTTGGTGGGTGGGGGTTTGTTGGTGGGGTCATTGCCATTCCCAGGAACACTCTTCCTGGCCTGGTACCTGGAGGGCAGTAGGGAGCCCTGGGCAGGGGCAGACCCAAGAGGCCTAGCAGGGAAGCCCCCTGTCTGAGACCCCACTGATCTCCCTCCAGGGAAGGTACTCTCAGCCTGGGGCCTCAGCCCCAGATGTCTCTGAGAGCCTATTGGCTCCAGACTTGCCTCTTCTCAGAACGGAAGGGATCTGCCTGTCATCGTCTCCTGCATTTTTGTGGTCTTGAATTGTGCACCCTACCTGTTGACCCTGCATCTGCATGGGGTGTTGAAGGGGCAGATGTGACAAAAGCTGGTGCTCCAAGCAGCCATCCCCTTTTCTAGACTGTCCCAGGTGAGGGGACAGAGGATTAGGATACTTTATTTTTGTTTTTTTTTTTTGTAGAGACAGAGTCTAACTCTATCACCCTCAGTAGAGTGCTGTGGCGTCACACAGCTCACAGCAACCTCCAACTCCTGGGCTTAGGTAATTCTCTTGCCTCAGCCTCCCGAGTAGCTGGGACTATAGGTGCCCACACCCAGCTATTTTTCTGTTTTTTGCAGTTCAGCTAAGGCTGGGTTTGAACCCACCACCTTCGGTATATAGGGCTGGCGCCCTACTTGATGAACCACAGGAGCTGCCCAGGATACTTTGTTTACTGATTATCTTTCTCAGGAATTACGTATGGAAATTGCAAAACAAGAATTAATCGTCCATGCCCGGGAAGCAGCATCCAGGGTCCTGAGTGAGCTGAGTGGTAAGCACGGGCTCAAGTCCTCCCCTTTGCAGTCTGGGGGCCCCTGTGGGGGATCCTTATGACTGTGCACCTCTCACCATCCCAATGTAGACAGGCAGATGTTGGAGCAGATGGCTTTGGATGCCCGGAAGCGAGAGCAGTTTCAGAGGCTGAAAGAACAGTTTGTGAAGGACCAAGAGGTGGGTGTATACCACACCTGGGGGTTCAGGATTGTGGAGTCCTGATATAACCAACCAGGTTGTTGTTGTGCAGCGACGCCTGGCAGCCAGACAGGAGGAGCTGGATGATGACTTCAGCTATGCCCGTGAGCTCCGAGACAGGGAGAGAAGGCTGAGGTCCCTGAGAGAGGAGTTGGAGAGGAAGGCGAGGTAGGTGGTGGGGCTACAGGCAGGCAGGGGTTGCAGAGCCCCACAGCGCTGCTTTAATCTTGATGATGGTGACTTGACTTTTTCATTTTGAAAAATATCAAGTGTACATTAAGGTAGACCCATACACTTGAACCCAGAGCACCCACCTGAATTCAGTGCATGTGGACATTATGCTACGTTCAGACGTCATTGGCTATCCTGAATGTCCTCTTAATGGTTGGATGCATGAATTATAATTAAGGCAATATCCACGTGCTGTGTTTGGGTCCTGTCTCTATGTGTTTATCATAATTCTTTTTTTTTTTTTTTTTGAGACAGAGTCTCATTATGTTCCTCTCTGTAGGGTGCCCTGGCATCCTAGCAACCTCAAACTCTTGGGCTTAAGTGATTCTCTTGCCTCAGCCTCCTGTGTAGCTGGGACTATAGGCGCCTGCTAAAACACATGGCTATTTTTTTTTTTGAGACAGAGCCTCAAGCTGTCACCCTAGATAGAGTGCTGTGGCATCACAGCTCACAGCAACCTCCAATTCCTGGGCTCAAACGAGTCTCTTGCCTCCGCCTCCCAAGTAGCTGGGACCACAGGCACCCGCCACAATGCCCGGCCATTTTTTGGTTGCAGCCATCATTGTTGTTTTTGGCAGGTCCGGGCTGGATTCGAACCCGCCAGCTCAGGTGTACGTGGCTGGCACCTTAGCCCACTGAGCCACAGGCGCCGAGCCTGTAGTGAATAGTTTTAAATAAAGGTCCATTTAAGCACAATTTCCCATTTTCCTTATGTATGAATGCACGTACCATGACCTTTGGGATGCCCTGTGCTACCCAAACAGCTGCTTACTC
>CAUYON010122481.1:0-33287 GCA_963573935.1 Arctocebus calabarensis | reverse complement strand
GGCGCCTGTGGCTCAACGGGCTAAGGCGCCAGCCACGTACACCTGAGCTGGCGGGTTCGAATCCAGCCCAGGCCCGCCAAACAACAATGACGGCTGCAACCAAAAAATGGCCGGGCGTTGTGGCGGGTGCCTGTAGTCCCAGCTACTTGGGAGGCGGAGGCAGGAGACTTGCTTGAGCCCAGGAATTGGAGGTTGCTGTGAGCTGTGATACCACGGCACTCTATCCAGGGTGACAGCTTGAGGCTCTGTCTCAAAAAAAAAAAAGAGCCGAGCATTGTGGGGGGCACCTAGAGTCCCAGCTACTTGGGAGGTTAAGGCAAGAGAATCGCTTAAGCCCAAGAGTTTAAGGCTGCTGTTAGCTATGACACTACAGAATTCTACCGAGGGCAACTTAGTGAGACTCTGTCTCAAATAAATAAATAAATATATGGTTAATGGGCTCTTCCTTATGCTGATTTTAATTTCAGAAGTTTCCATCCAGTCAAAATTTCATTCTTAACATTCAAGATTTAAAGCTTTAAATTCTCGATCCAACACCAACTGGTCAAAACGTGACATTGAGGGTAGACTGAACTCACAAACCTGGCCCGAACTTATCCACCGAAGTATCTTAAGCCACGGTCAGAATCAGGAATCTGCCTTCATGGTCACAGATACACGTTGGAGTACTAAGGACCAGGCATGAGAGAAGAGGCTGCTGACTGATGCTGTCTTCCGTGCCTGAATCAAAGCAGCTGCCCTCACTTAAGAGGCTGAGCCATGGCCACTACAGGGCAGCTCAGGACCAGGCCACGGGGTTGGGAAACCAGCCAAGCATAGTTTTCCTTTGGTGGTGGTTTTTTAAAGACAAGGTTAAACCTCACTAGCCAATCATTTAAAGTTCCCCTTGAAGAAAGAACAAATGGTATCAAGGAATATGGTTTTTTCAATTTCGTAAGATTAAGGGGCGACCAGCAAATGTCTCATGTTTTTTCCCTCTAAGCGTCTACACAAGATCAATCTTCCATATGGCTTCTCTTTTCTTTAAACAAATTAAGCTTGTGGTCCTATATTCCCTAGCTCTTTCTGCATGGTAAATTTCTAAATTCCCTAAAGACAAACAATGTAGTTGATAAACACAAATGCATAATTTTATACAATAAAAATGTAATGGCTACTTTCCATAAGAGCAGGTTAGGTAGGTCGGGATAGTTGGATGAATCCTCTAGGGCTAAAATCAACTCGGGATAAATCACCTTAAAAACATTGAAGAGTTAAAAAAAAATAGCACAGCCCTACCAGGCCAATCTGGGGGGAAAGCTGGGACCTGAAGAGGCTAGCAGGACTCGGATGAATCACAACTAATCTGTCACTTCCTCTACCTCCCCATCCCTATGGGCCCAGAGAGAAACCCAAGTGGGATAGGAAAAGAATAAGAAAAGGGGGAAATATCCCTGAGATGTGACCAGATGCCTGTCCTCAGACAGATTCATCCCCTGGGGTCCTATGCAGGAGGTAGGCATGAATTTGGTTTGCGGTGACACCAAAAAGCAGCCAGAAGAAGAAGAGTAAAACTTACTCTAAGTCTCAGGAAACAAATAATTACCTTAAGGGAAATAACTAGCAAAACAGGCATATAAGAAAATAGATAACCAGGTCTATAAGGAAATAAAGCAACATGAATGAGAAGAGCCAATATAAACAACAGGGAGTAGAAACAGACCTGGACAGGCTTCTGATACAAACCTCCTAAGTTGGGTGGCACCTGTGGCTCAAGGAGTAGGGTGCCGGCCCATATACCAGAGGTGGCGGATTCAAACCCGGCCCCGGCCAAAAACTGCAAAAAAAAAAAAAAAAACCAAACCTCCTAAGTTTACACAAGTTAACCATATAAGAAACTAAACAAAAAGCTTGCAAATATCTGCAGGGAACAAAAAGCTATAGAAATTGATTTAGATTTAGAAAAGAATCGAACAGAACTTCTAAAAAAGAAAAACTTCTGGACAAATGAAAATCTTAATTGAAGTCTCTGGCAAAAGATTAAAAACAGTAGAAGAGAGAATTAAGAAGCAGAGGTTAGGACACAGGAAACTGTTCAGAATACAGCATCAAAAAGCAACAGTATGAAAAACACAGAAAAGTGAATCTAGAACATATAGGATAAGATGAAAAGGTCCAACATACATTTGAATGGAGTCCCAGAAAAGAACAACAGACATAGAGATAAGGTAATAGTGAAGAGATAATAGCTAGAGGTTTTCTAGAACTATTGGAAAGTCCAAAGACCAGAGACTCTCAAGCAAAATAAACACAGAAGAATGCACAGCTAGATACATCACAGTTATCAGTGATCAGAGTGATTAAAACTAAAAGAAAAGCTGAAAGAATAAAATATAGATTATCTTAAAAGGAATGCTGGTCAGACTAAAAAATATCTGAACACCAAAAATGGAAGCCAGGGTGGTGCCTGTGGCTCAGTGGGCAAGGTGCCAGCCCCATATGCCAAGGGTGGCAGGTTCAAACCCGGCCCCAGCCTAACTGCAACAACAACAAAAAAACAGCCCTTGTGGCGGACACCCGTAGTCCCAGCCACTCGGGAGGCTGAGGCAAGGGAATCACCTAAGCCCAGGAGTTGGAAGTTGCTGTGAGCTGTGTGACCACACGGCACTCTACCAAGGGGAATAAAGTGAAACTGTCTCTAAAAAAAAAAAAGGAAGCCAAAAGACAGTTGTATAGTGCTGAATGAAAACAACGATCAACATATAATTTTATATGGATGTGGAAAGATGAATAATGCCCCCAAAAAGATATCCCTGGATCATTTTGGATGTTACCTTATAGGGGAAGAAAGACTTTTATAGATGTGATTAAGTTAGGGATCACCAGATGTGTTGATCCTCCTCGATTATTGGGGTGAGCCCTGAATGCAATCAGGACTTTTACTGTAAGAGACAGGTAAAGAGAGATTTGACACAGAGAAAGTGATGTGACTGGAGAGAGAGATTTGGAGGTGATACCACGGCTACCCAATGGCTGCTGAGCTTTGAGGATAGAGGAGGAAGCCACGGACCAAAGAATGTCAGAAATGTAGCTCCTGGCTTGGTACCTGTAGTTCAGCGGCTAGGGCACCAGCCACATATACCGGAGCTGGTGGGTTTGAATTCAGCCCGGGCCTGCCAAACAATGACAACTACAACCAAGAAATAGCTGGGCTTTGTAGCAGGCGTCTGTAGTCCCAGCTTCTTGGGAGGCTGAGGCAAGAGAATGGCTTAAGCCCATGAGTTTGAGGTTACTGTGAGCTGTGACGCCACGGCACTCTACCCAGGGTGACATAGTGAGACTCTGTCTCAAAAAAAAAAGAAAAGAAAGAAATGCAGCTCCAGATGGAAAAGAGCCAAGGATTCTCCCCAGGACCTGCAGAAGGAGCTGACATCCTGACTTTAGCCCAGAGAAATTGCTTTTTGGATTTCTGTCCTCTAGAATCATAGGAGAATATATCTGTGGTGTCTAAAGGCATCAAGTTTGTGGTAGTTTATTATAGCAGCCACAGCGCTCCACAACGTAGGCAAAATTCAAGGGTTTTCATGCACACAAAACCTGAGGCATCCATCACCAGCAAAGGGATTCTAAAGGCTGCACTTCAGGCAGAAAGAAAGTGATCCCAGAGAAAGACTGGAAACATGAAAAGGAATAAAGAGAAAAGAAAGTAATGAATGCACGAATAAATCAAAATGAACATTGACTGTGAAGAATAATATATTTTGTAGTATTCTTTAAAAATATAGAATTTAAACACCCAACAATGAAAGAAAATAATCTAGGAGATGTTAAATATTTTTAGAGTGTTCCAAGGACCTTGTATTACCCAATAGGAAATGAAAGTTTTGATAAACTTTAGAATCTAAGTATAAATATTATAATTTCTAGACTAGAAAGAGTATGTAACTTGCAAACTAGTAGAGAGGACCCCAGCGGGTAAAACTAAAGCAAGGAAGTTCCCACAGAAGTGTAAGTGAAGAAAGAGGCTGGGCTGGTTCAGGGACATCAGCGGCTTCGGGGCACCAGAGGCATCCATTTACTGATCTACTAATAGTTACACAGAAGTTTGCTTTATTTGTTAAACCCTGCATAGATGCTTCAGGTGTTTTCTGGTATGTATGTAACATATTACAACGAAAATAACTCTTTAAAAAAGCACAAACTTGACTCGGCACCTGGAGCACAGTGGTTACGGGTGCTCTGAACCTTCCCCTCAACTCCCCTGTGAATCTAAAACTGATCTGAAAAAATTACATATTTAAGAAAATAAAACATTTGCCTTGAGGGGAACATCTGTTCTCTCTTCCCTAAATTTTCTTCCAAAATCTAACATCAATAGCTCTTTATTTTTGCTTTGCAATTTTATTGCTTTCACCCAATAAACTCTGTTTCTATTTATACCAAAAAAAGGAAAAATGCACAGATGGGTTCTCCAGAGATGTTCTCATCTAGCCTCTGTCTATAGACAAGTGAATTATTATTATGTCCAGTTTATGGATGATGCAACTGAAATCTAATGAAGTTAAATGATTTATCCAAGGTCATACTGCCTTCATCTAGACATTTTATTAAGAAAAACTTTTTCTATTTTTCAAAAAAAATGCAAATTCAATATTCTCTCTGCCTTCCACACACTCCACAGGTCACAAACATCTGAAAGATTTCTCAATCTGTTGCACTGAGATAGCCCCCAAACTAAGACTGCATCCTCCTGGTCTGACTATGGAAGAAAGGTATGCCTGCGGCTAAAATGTGAGTGCCTGTAATTAGCAGTGCTTTTGCAAGACTATCTTTTGACATTAATACAACCATACAATTCAAAGGGTGCAACGACAGGGATTAAAAAAACAGGACACATAATCAAGCTTGGACTTGAGATGCTTTCCAGCAAGATGCTCATCAAAAGAAATGCTTCTAAAACAGCAAAATTTTAATCATTAATTATGCCAAAAGGGAACAGCATCATGGCAGAGAGGGGCATCCACCGCCCCAGGCTTCTCCTCTCCCAGCCTAGGAGGAGGAGTCACACAGCGTTGCTGGGGGCGGGGCCATCAGGAGCGGGGCCGGCAGGGGGCGGGGCCGGCAGGGGCCCGTGAAGGAAGAGAAGAACAGATGTTAGCAATGGTTTAAGAAGTAAATCTGCACTGAGTTTTTCAGAAACCAATTTTATCCTAATACAAATAAATATTTTAAGGGAAAATTCATTTATTACTAATTTTCTATAAATCTCCTAGCAAAACCACTGCCATAGAGCACAAGACTTTCAACATTGGTCACTGAAAACATAGACGCTTCACATTTGCCTCTGACAAATATCCACTTCTCCCAGGTCTCTTTTATTCTCGACTTTTGTTGTGCAAACCCTATTACTTCAATGAACTCTCTTCAATGAAGACACTCTCTTCAGGTAAGTCAACAAGCTAGCAACTGAGTGAAAAGCTTTCAAAGTCAAATCACATCAGGTTTTCCAAAAGTGTGGCCATTTTCATTAAGATGGTCCAAGTTACAGATGGCCCTAGTGGCTTCATTTTAGGGTAGCCTTAGAACATATCCTATGAAACAATTATACTACTGTATAATCTTATACTATACATCTATACAGCCTTGGTAGGGAGCAGAGTCCCTGTGGGTCCTTAGTTCTCAAACCACGGTGCAGGGAAAGAACCCAGAAGATGCAAAGAGGAGATGGCTAAGTAAAGCGAAGAAGTGTCTTTTCCCAAGAAGCAGAGAAAAGAGAGGGAAAAGATTAAAATGAAGCCATGACAGAAAGAAAATGAATTTCTTTAGTACGCATAATGGAAAGAGTGGATAAATGGAGAAAGTTGTTTGTCCACACACCAGTCTGATCCTGCTACAACTTCCTTTCAAATTAGATTTTCTTTTTTTTTTTTTTTTTTTTGCAGTTTTTGGCAGGGCTGGGTTTGAACCCACCACCTCCAGCATATGGGGCCGGAGCCCTCCTCCCTCGAGCCACAGGCACTGCCCTCAAATTAGATTTTCAATTGAGTCTCCTACAATTTATTCCTAATGCAAAGAGAGACCATCGGGAATGGCCTGCCTTTCAACTCTGCCTTTCTTGTCATCTAGCACCCAGACCGGCTTTGCAGAGACATCCTTTAAAGTTTGAAACTCTGTCCACATCACAAATTATTTAAGATGACTAAGATCATGGTTACACTCCCTGCTTGGACTGATGGATTGATAGCAGTGATAACTGTAATTATACATACTCTGCTGCAGTGGAAAACCATGCTATGCCCTGCCCCCACCTTCTCTTCAAAGCTCTCTCTCTGCAGGCAAAAGAGGAAATGATGCTCTCCATCACTCTGGTCTCTTCCCGTGAGCCCCATTTCACGGATGAGAAGGCTTAGGCAGGACAGGTCAGCAGGTGACCCAGGACAGATTCCCAGACTCATATTTTCAAACCACCAGCCCACAACCACCTTGATGAAAACACTGGTGCTTCCCTAGGGACCATTGCACGCTACCATGCCCAGTGTGTTTCTTGGCTCTCTTTCAGGCCTCGTGACGCCAGAGAAGTAATGGAGAGCAATTAAGCTGGCCATCAGTGTCAGCAGCTCGCTGCTCCTACTGGGTCCCAGGTAATTAAGAATCTCTGCCACTTGATAGGGAGCCTGTACAGGACTTTATGCCTGTGCCTGTGTTCTTGCCCTGCAATCATTTTTCCTCCCCTGCACCTCTATCAGTTGTAACCTGCCCCCAGGAGAGAAGAGAAAATGCGAGAGGTGGCAAGGGAGGAGGACCTTAGCAAGCCATCGGCCCAGCCCTCTTGTTTTGTGGAGTGCACCTCCTGAGAGGAAGGTCCTCGCCCAGGGACTGACGCAAGCTGCTGATGGCAGCACTGAGATCACAATCGTTGGTCTGGGCTGGCAATTTTCCCCTAAACAACCGAATCTTTCATATTTCATGCAGGGAGTTGCTTTCAGGTTGCAAGTTGCTTTGTGTTTTCATGAAAAAAATTTTTAAACATAAAAATATTTCTCAGTGGTGCCTGTAGCTCAAGCGGCTAAGGCACCAGCCACATAAACCAGAGCTAGCGGGTTTAAATCCGGCCTGGGCCTGCCAAAACAATGACAACTATAATCAAAAAATAGCTGGCCATTGTGGTGGTCACCTGCAGTCCCAGCTGCTTGGGAGGCTGAGGCAGGAAAATCACTTGAGCCCAGGAGTTTGAGGTTGCTGTGAACTGGACACCATCGCACTCTACCCAGGGCAATAGCTTGAGGCTCTGTCTCAAAAAAGAAAAAAATAAAATTTCTAAATGTAACAAGCTCTCATGCTCCCACAATCCAGTACTCACCAATATTAACACTTCATTTTTTTTTTTTTTTTTTTGGCAGTTTTTGGCTGGGGCTGGGTTTGAACCCGCCACCTCCGGCATATGGGGCCAGCAACCTACTCCTTTGAGCCACAGGTGCCGCCCAACACTTCATCATTTTTAACATTGTGGATAATGTTGAAAATGTGGATAATTAGTGTCCTCTGACCCACCCTCTCCCCTTTCTCTCTGTCCAGAGGCAACATCCATGTGTATACTTGTAGGCCATAGTCTTATACTATCCATCCATAAATAATACTTTAATAATGTATCAATCTTTTCAGGTTGTGTGTTTTTGCATCATTTCTAAGACATTCTTTTTACCTTTGACGTCATAAAGATACTCTCCTGGGGTTACCTTCTAACAGCGTAGGAGTTTTAATTTTCATGTCTTGATATCACTGTGTTATCTGCGTGTGTGCTGTGAGACAGAGAATTAGTATCTTTCTACATAAAGCCAGCATTCTCAAAATGAGCCTCTGATGTGCTCGGATTTTCCCACTGATTTAGAATGCACTGCTACCTCATGCTAAATTCACAGAGATTCCCAGGTCTGTTTCCCTGCTCTCCAGTCTGTTCTCTTGAAGGCCTTGTTCTTTCTGCAGGTGTTTCAGACCTATTAACGCACCTTCCTCTTCCAAATGAATTTTAGAACTGGTTTGTGTAATTCCTGGAGAAACCCAACTAGAATTTTTATTGAAATTGTCTTGATTTTGATGCTTTCGCACTAATAAAGTATCCCATCTATAAACATATCATTTTTTTTTATTATATACTCTAATAATGCTTTGGTTTTCTCCTTTTTAAAACCTTATGGATGCTTTATTTCTCCCCACCATACAGTTTTGTTGCTATCATGATGCCTCATTTTTTTCTATAACATTTCCTATATGTTATTGTAATTCTGCAGAAATGTTAATTGCTTTTTTTGTATGTTGGCACTGGCATCCTGCAACTCTGTTTGCCTTTTTTGTTATACGTAATAATTCGAAAATTCTTGGACTTTGAGACAAACATATCATCTTCCCATAATACAAACTTTGTCTCTTATTTCCCATCCTTACGCTTCAACTGTTTTTCTTGTCTTAATTGCATTCTCCAGGTTCTCTAGCACAATGTTGAATAGCAGTGGTAATATTTAGTAACTTTATTTTATTGCTGACCCTACTTGGGAATACTTCTAAGGTTTCCCCAGTAAGCAGGATGTTGGTCATAGGGCATAACCATCTTTTTTATATGTTCTCAGATTACATCTCCCCAAAAAATAAGCTCCTCCAGAGGAAGGCCTAAATCTGATGTATTTTTGCATTCACCATGGCACAGTGTTAGTCACATAGTAGGTACACAATAAATGTTTGCTGATTGCGTGTATATTTCTAAACTCTGATTCCTTTGGTTTTCTATTGACACTTCTTACTTCTCTGACCCCAACAAATGTGGTCGATCTTGGAGCAACACTTGACTAGGTAGTTTACAATGAGCATTCTTTAAGTGTGTGTATGTGTGTGCATGTGTGTGTGTATACATGCTTAACTTTATGTAGATGATAGCTCATTTAGTCAGGCTCAGGGGTTTCATGAAGAAAACAGAAGAATTCTGGTTCTAAAAAAAATTGAATTGGCAGGCGCAATGACCTAGCACTCTAGGAGGCCAAGAGTGGACTGCTTGAGCTCACAAATTCAAGACCAGCCTAAGTAACAGCAAGACCCTGTCTCTACTAAAAATAGAAAAAAAAAACTGAGGCAAGAGGATCGCTTGAGCCCAAGAGTTGGAGGTTGCTATGAGCTATGATGTCATAGCACTCTACCTCGGGTGACAGCTTGAGATTCTGTCCCCCCACAAAAAAAATGAAAAAATAAATAAGTGAGTTATTTCAGGGATTTGGAATTTGATTACCCAATGTTCATTCTCTCCCTCCTTATTTATCCTCTATGAACAAGGATTAGTTAGAGAGACTAACTGGGCCCTGAATGGGTCACTGACTTTTTCAGATGCACAGAGCCTGTTCCTTTGTGCAGAGCAGCAACTTCAGAGGCAGGAGGCGGCTGCTTACGCCGCTCAGCTGGAGTAATGCCACATACCTCTGGTTCTCAGGATGCAATTCCTGGGAACGCGGTTAGAACAATGCCCCTCCGCTGGGCACACAAAGCCACCAGGAACTCCATTCAGTCCTGGGGAGAAAATGCCCGCAGTAAGGGAGAAAGCAAAATTCTGGGCCCTGCTTCCTTCTTATGCTCAAGGCCTTCCCAGATGGCTCCTGCTGCCTTTACCGGGGGCTGAGGTGGAGAAACACGCTATCTGGCCAGCTCTTGGTGCACCTGCCTGAGGGACACAGGACGTGAGGAAACAGTTGGTAGGCAGGACTCAGACTCACTGTTCCTCCACCTCAGACTCTGCTCAGCCTCTCCAGGCAAACAGCTGGACAAAGGGGACACTGGAGAAATCTACACAACTGGAGTAAAATCAGACAACCACAGGCAGTCACTCAATCCTCAGCAGCCGGAGGGCAAGGTGAAGTGGGAGGAGCGAGGGCGTGTGGTGCAGAGAAGAGCACTCTCCTCCTGAAGGGGGAGCTAGGTTCAAGTCTCAGCCTCACCACTCACATGCCGTGGCACAGGCAGCCTCTCACCTGGGAAACTGGGGCACTACTACAGTCCCAAGTACTAGGCCAGCATGGGCCAAGGATAAAGGACGGTATGGTTAGTCCCCCAAATTTCAAAAGCGCCTGGAAGAAGTTTCCACTAAGAGTAGAGATTGAAAATCCCTAAGTGGTTGGCTTGAAGGATCCAGGGCAAGGTGAAAAAAGTGGGGATAAGCCATTAGCTGGGCTGTGCCAGGAAGACACATAAAGCTTCCCTTCTCATGTCATTATAATTCCTTTATCACTTAGTAACCTATCTCAGGACACAACCCAACACAGGAAGACACAGAGACAAGAGAGGCTGAACAGGTAGGCTGGATCTGCAGGGTCCCCTGCCAGATACCCTGACACCCCTTATCTCCCTCAACCCCACATCCAAGCAGAGGCAGAATTCCTTGGAGTCAGTCTCTGTCCATCTACTCCTTGATGTTCCCACTGCTCACGCCCCAGTGGGACATTCCTGCCTGTGTTATTGAGCCGCGTACTAAATGGGCACCCCCTTCTAGTATCTCCTCCTACCAAATGAAGCTCCATAATGCCACCAGAGGGGTCTTCCTAAAGAGCACGATAGCATACTCCTCTGCTTTCAAAACCTGCAATAGCTCCTACCTGCCACTAAGTCTAGGCTTTTCAGAAAAAACATTCAACCCTGAGCCGCGTGCATCCTCCCCGCATCTCCCCTCAGGCCTTATCCACCTGTCATCTGGCCACCCCCAGTCACACCCATGCACCTTTTCACCCCTGAACTTAGGCTCATGCTGACACTCCTTCCTGTGTCACTAATGTCACTGCCTTGAATCAGAATTTCCTGGATGTATCGCCTCTCTTCTCTAACAGACAGGCACTCTGAAGGGCATAAGCTATGTTTTATTATCGTGGTCATGCCCCACTGCCTTTCACACAGCAATTTTTCAGACTATAAAACTGAGGCTGAACCACATGGATCAACCTCGAAAACGTGGCTAGTGAAAGAAGCCAGACACAAAAGGCCTCCCTTGCACGATTCTATTTTTATGAAATATGCAGAAGAGACAAATCCATAAAGACAGAAACCAGACAAGTGGTTTCCAGGGAGGGGGTGACTGTTTAAAGGTTCAGGGCCTCCTTTGTGGCTGGCAGAAAGGTTCTAGAACTAAATGGTAGTGATGGCTGCATAACATTGTAAATGTCCTTAATGCCACTGGAACATATACCTTAAAACAGTCACAATGGTACATTTTATAGTATTTTGACCACCAAAAAAAATAACAGGCTGAGAAGATAGAAATAAGTAGTCCAGGGACACATGCTGGCAAGTGTGATTGTAAGAAAGCAAGTTTTTCACTGCCATTTTAGGAGTCAGCTAAAACAGACAGCTAACCCCTATCTCTCTACATTCACCTGCCATTCAGCATGTTCCCTGCTACCTCCTCTGAGTGGTCCAGGCCTCATTCGCTCCAGTTTCCAGAAACATCGTGGTACACCCCCTGGCACAAAACACAGCTGCCCTGTATCATTCTGCGGCTGCTTCATGCCTTCTGGTTTCAGCTCTGCTGCTAGCCACAGTCTGTGCCCTTTGAGGACAGGGCTGGTGTCAAAGCCTTCCTGCAGGGCTTGCCAGGGGTCTGGACACAGAAGGCACGCTGAGCATTTATTTATATTTTGCACAGTTCTAACTTGCATTTTAGCTGAAATGTTCCCACGTTCTTTTGGTCAGCAAAACAGAACACGTTCTCCTTTGGCCATTAATTCAATCTCAGGAAACGCCTTTTTGCCACAAAACTACTAAACCCGTTGCTACCGATTGTTTTCTCACTGATGGGGGAAAAAAAAGTTAACACCACTTTCTCCATTTATTCATGAGAGAAAGTTTCATTTCTCTACTTCAAACACTGTGTGAACATTAAAAGGTGCTAGAGGTTGTGTTTTAATGGAGCACGCCAGTAAATAAAAGCGTTCGAGATTATAGGTTAGGAGTTTGAACGTGTAATGTTTAAAACAAGTTTTGCTTCACTTGAAAAAGTTTTGTTTTCTCTTTTTAGGCTATTTAGGAATTAGCAAGCAAAACCTAGATAAAGGTCAAATCCTATGTTCTAGCCTTGGGTGCCTCACTTACTATGACCTCCAGCAATTTCCTTAGAGATCCCTCTGTGTTACTTTTCCTATCCACCAAATGGGAATAAAAATGTCTTCCTCTGAGTCTTAAAGGAGCGTTGTAAGACACAATTGAGACAACCAATGGGAAAGTACTTACTAAAGTACTCTGCCCTGAATGTGCAGGAGAAACGTGGGACAGAGGAGCTCTGAGTCTAGAAGAAGAAGGGAAGTGGTTTACATGCCCATCCCCACCCGTCCTGAGCTCCAAGTCTCCACACCTTTGATCAGCTGGTCTAGCCGGAGCTCTGAGCCTGGCTGGGGTCTGCAGAAGTGGCCCGTAGATGAGAAGGGAGATGAGAAGCCAGTGCTTCTCTCCCAGAACCACCAAATAAAGTTTTAATTTTCTTAATCAACACTCAACTTTTTTCTCCCAAATGGTAAAACAAATACCAGTCGTATACAATCAGGAGGGGGGTTATTTTTAGAGAGGATTTTTTTTTATTATTTCTAAAGATAATTATAGACCTCAGAGAAGTCTATATCTTCATCACCCAGCTTCCCCAATGGTCACATCTTATATAAGTATTTTATAGTATCAAAACCAGGAAAGTGACATTGGCACCATATTATGGACAAGATAGAGCAGATTACAGACTTAATCTGATGTCTTCAGTTTTTACATGCACTATATACAAAATAGACAAACGGCAGTGGTGCGGAAGATAAAGAACACACTGGTGTACAATTATTGACATTGCTGTAATGAAATGAATACAATGTAATTTCCATAGGCAATTCATAAGCACACAAAAATTGCTTTGTTACAAACATTATTTCTTTCTGGTTGTGTCCACTGTGATGGGACATATTTGCAGCATCTTACTCCAGTCTCCTTTTCTGGAAGGTGAAGAGGCCTCATATGTCTGTGTTCCCACAGCAGTTCTAGAAGAATCAGCAAGAAAACGCTGGCACTTCCTTTCCCAGAGAGGCAGCCCATGCCCACTGCAGTCCTCATCCCGCTCCCTGCTCCTGACCTACCCACACAGTCACAGGCATCTTCAGGTGGGATTTGGTGCTAGCCTTGAAATACTGTAGGTCGGCTGAGCAATGCCACCATCTGGTGGTCAGAGAACTAAGGGAAGCAGTGACAGCTCTCCAGCTGGGGTCTTCCCAGTGGAGTCACCTTTTAAATCTATTCCAGGAGGCTCTACTTAAGGTACTAAATGGTGTAATAAAGAACGTTTTGTAACGAGAAGAACCATACCATAAAAATGGCCATAATTCTTTGAAGCCCCGCCCCCTGAGAGGTAAGCCTGTTTCCCCCTCCTTTGACTCTGGGCTCCTGACTCACTCTGAAACAGAATCTACTGAAAATGATGCTGTATGACCTCCAAGTCTCCACCTCGCAGGGCCTCAGAGCTGCCTCCTCACCTCAGAGTTTATAACCCAATTAGTTGACAAATAAAAAGTACATCTACAGAGGGTGCCAAAATAACGTGCACACATTTTAAGCAGGGAAAAAATGGTATTAAAATTGTAATACTCAATATATACCAATAACAAAAGGTGAATATAAGTCATGTTGAGCATCTCATGGAATTGCAGAAGTCAAATGTGACTTGAGTGTTACAAATTTAACACAGTATTTTCCTTTCTTATAATGAGCATACATATTTTTGGCACTCTCTGTATTTATCATGTACATTCACTAGTGTCCAATCTCTTTTTTTCTCTGTTTCACAGCTGGAAAAATAAGAGTTGTCTTAGCCACACATTAAATACACAAACACTAATGAAAGCTGATGAGCAAAAGAAAAGGTCTATGCATACTTTTCGTGATATCCAACACCACAGGTAAACAAAAAAGTCCTCAAATAATCTGCATGTGGCCCGTGGGCTACAGGTTGGACACTCCAAGAGATACCATATTAAATTTATCATTCGAATGAAGTGTAAAACAAAAAAACAACCCCAGTGGAATCTTGACCTTTTGGCTAAGATCAAGAATAAAAAAACAACCGTAGCTAATTCCACAAATATTTTCATCCCCTTTAGCTGTATCTCGGCTCCGTGACCTGTAAAACAGAAATTTGCCCCTTTGGAAACTTAAGAGTATTAAATGAGATAATGAATGTGAAAGCTCTTGTTTAGCACATAAGCCCTTTTTCCTTTCCTAAGTTTAGAAAAATACATCTCATAAAAGTTACCATCTTATATAAACCTTTAAAAAAAGAACTTGTAAAATATAGTCCATTTTATCTCAGTTCCACCAAGAGAGCAGTGATTAAACCCATGAGGTTGTCTAACGCGCCCAGGCTTGAGGTGCTCCAAGAGTGAGGTCTTGTGTTGCAGCAAGGAAGTGTCAATGGCTCCCGTGCAGCTGACCTGGATGAAAGCCCAGGCCTGCTCCTGGCTAATGCACCTTTCCCAGGTCTGATCTCACCAGAAAGTGGATCTTTCATAGTGGGAGGTGGAGGGGAAGAATGAGGTTAAAGTAGGTGGAAATGAATCTTTGCATGTTTCTGGCATTAGCCTTCTCCTCAAGAACCAGGGAAGTCTCTGCTTCCCATAGATGTAGCTTTAGGAGCTCTGAAGAATTAACACCCTCCCAGCTATGACCAAGGTGCTTTTGAAATAGAAAATACTAAGATGAGCTATTCAAATATTGTTACTGGGTTAGCTGTGGTTGAGCAGTTCAGCACTAGTCATTAGATGGATGTGTGAAGTTTGGCTTCTTTTCTTCTTTTGATAGGTCTTTTATAAAAGAAAAAGTATTAAAAAGGAAAACTTCCATTCAAAGAAGTTTGTGAATAAAGAAATAATGGGGATTTTAATGAGGGTCCTTTATTAGCTCCAGAAAAAGTTCAGGGAAGGCAAACTGCAAGAGAATTAGTCCAGGCCCCAACTTCAGGGTCAAGGTCCAGGGGTCCCTGTCACAACGTTCCTGAAACTTCAGGGGCTCATGCAGCAATATGTGAAATCCAATCAATGCCCTGCCTGGGAGGTCTGGGTATGGGCACCTGGGGAATGGCCTCCAGCCTGGGAGTTAGGAAGAAATGGCTTAGGGAGCTGCTGAAAGTCGTCTTCTCTGTTCCCAACTCACGGCCTGGAAAAGTTCCGCCAGAACCAGCAGCTCCCCAGTGGTGGAACTGCAGACCATCAGAGCAGGAAGGGACTTTAGAGCTCCTCCTAGGAACATCAATCCCCAAAAAAGTATAAAACACTCACTGGGCGGCTCCAGGGTCCAGGAAATGTACATTACCCTGCCTCCCTCGAATTGGACAAAGATAATAACATCACTCCAGAGAAGCATCCATCTGAGGGGCAGCTCCGTACACTGATCACCTCCACAGGGGGTGGGGAGTATGCACTCCAGGGGGGCAGGAGCCCGGAAGAGGTGCCACCAGATCCTCCTGGGGAACATGTACCTTTAGTCCAGGAGGGCTCCCTAGAGGAGGTGAGGGCTGAGCTCAGGCTTGGTGAAAGCACAGGGCAAAGCCAGGCAAACATGGGGTGGGGCAGGGGCATTGCAGGCACGGGAAACAGCACCTGCGTAGCTGCTGGGACTTCAAAACAACTCAGGCTGCCACAGAGTGGTATGGCGGGGGCCTGGGTGGGGCAGTTCTGCCCAGCAGACAGATCCAAGAAAAACACTGCTCTGAGGGTGGGAAGACCTTGGGGAGTGACATGGAAGGTTAGGGGCACAGGCGAAGGCGATAAAGAGTGCAGGAGGACTTATGGGTCTCTGCCTTTTGGGGTTGCTGGTAAGTGTAGAAATTGAGGACTGAATGTGAATGAGTTCAAATTCAGACACATGAAGTTTTTGGTGCAAGAAATAATGTGAAAACAGTTACAAGCCCTGAGATCCCCACACCTGAAGATGACAGAGCCTGACACCTGTATTTCCTTGTTGTCTGGGCTTTCTGTGTGACTTCTGTAGACAGTTTCTTCTCTTAACTTGTATCCACCCTAGGATCTGTTGACTACTTTTCAGCTTATTCATAGAAGCTTCTGGCTGGAAAGAAGTGGAAGCAGCCCCGGTACAAATCCATATAGAAGGCAAGGACAAAGGACGTGCTGGTGCCTATGGGAGGCAGCGGGGAATGTGAGATAAGCTGGAGGGAACGTCAGGAGCTGCTGAGAGAAGCTCAGCCTGACCACAGATGGGCTGGCCATCTTGAATGGTCATGCCCGAGAGTCTACATGAAATGCAGAGAATAAGGCAGAGAAGACTCTAACTCCCAGATAGTGAGAGCCGTGCTTCCCGGGACAGAAGCACCCAACGCCAGAGATCTCTAAGGGTGTCTCTCCCACACTGGACCACGTGGCTTCTGCACCTCCTGTATGAGCTAACAAAAGCTAACGTGGATGTCCGTGCATCTGCCAGACAAGGCCCCCTCGAGCAAATGTCTTTACATGATTTCACACAAATAATGTCACACCTGTCGGCATCCTCCTGAGTAAGGAGATAACTGAAGGTAAGAAAAACCAAATTGCCTTTGCCCAGGAAGGAGTCCCCAGGCTACTCTGTTGAAGGTCAAAGTGGCCACAACTTGCCTCTGCCAAGCCTCGGTGGGAGAGGAAGATTGTAGAGGGGAGGAGAGAGAAAGGGGCTCCTCTGCTGTGACTCTGCAGGGAGGGGGCTCCCACACTGGGCCCACAGCTCCCCGCACCTTCCTCTCTAGCTGGACCCTGGCCATGCTTCTCTTCCCAGACCTGCCCCTGAACTTGAAACTCTCACACCAAGCCAGTACTAACCCAGAGGCTTAGTCCTGCCCAGCCCATCGGGGTTTGGCTGATCCAAAAACACCCAACCTTAGGAAAAAATGTAATTTTCTCTTTACTACACAAACCTCGTGACCTACACTATGTGGTCCCATCAGAAACAAAAGCATCTTAATCTTCCAAGGTCAACATAACTCCAACACATCCCACAGCCAAGGCCATCAAACACACACACACCCAACAGTCTTACAAAACTCTCAACAGCCTTCTTTCCAAAAGTCCCCAGTGAGCCACCCTGGGGCTTCTGGCTACTCTTCCTTCCTTGGCCCAGTCTTTGACAACAAACCTGTTTGAGCTCAGCAGTTGGCCCAGAAATGCCAAGCTGCCTTAGTGTCCAAGTTCCCAGACATGTTTGCATTGCTGAGGATCAGGAAAGGCTGGCCCAGGTCTGGGCACTGGGACACAGGACAGCTGGGGCTGGGATGGCAGGGCTGTGGGGTGCGGCTTTCTCATTGTTTGTGGTGTGTGTCAACCACACAGGCTGTATGGAAGCCTCACATCTCAATGGCCGGGACAGCCACACAACACTCAGGCCTACGTGATCGCCATTCCTGCGCCCAGTTCAATTGTTAATCCCCATTTTACAAATCAAAGTTGCCTCCACTTGTATTGCCAAGAAGTCACCTGGCTGGGGTGTCCAAACTGATACCCTCCCTCTGCCTCCCATGCCACACACACCAGTCCACAAGTTGAGTTCGTTCTGGAAGTTGGTAGAAAACTGGATCCCAACTTTCAAATGTCTAGACTTTGTTTCCTCTCTTTGCCTACACATAAGTACTATTTCCTAATGTAAAATTCCCTGAGGGGTCTAGAGATCTGAAGCTCAACAAAACAGCCATATTTTGCGAGAAGATTCTGGATAAATGTAAGCATCATGAGGAAGGGGAGTTCTGCCTGTTTTGCTCACTGCTGAGGCCCCCGTGTCTAGGACAGGGTGAGCACCCAGTAAATGTGTGTTAAATAGACACTCCCCCCAATTACAGATTCTTGCAAAGTTTTTACGGTTTCTTGCTCAAACCACTTCCTAAAAACAAGGGAAGATTTCAAGAGTCTTCAGCTATACTAAAGTAGCTACAAACACACAGCATAGTTCAGATACGTACAATCCTCCGTCCTTGGAAGACCAGGCTCCACTCAATAGACAGAAGGATGTCCATCTGGTTTCCTGGGTCCAGCCAGAAAATGCCACCTGCAACATGTTCCTCTTGGTAAAGATGCTGACAAGTCTCCATACTGTGTCAGTTAGAGGTCAACTCCCTGAATGATTTTGAGCAGTTGTGAAACATTCCAAATACTTCCAACTTCCTACTAATTCATGCAGCAGAAAAGGCCCTTCTTGCTCTGTGACTATGAATCTGCAAATAATGTAGGATCTGGAGAGTTCTTAGACCAAGTGGAGTGCAGTGGGTCTGGGCCTCTATTGTGGACACCTGCCCCAATCTCAGGCTCACCACTTTCCCTGCCCTCAAGTCCAGCTCTGTGCCCTGGCCATCCTGGCCGGCCAAGTGAAAATATGCCCCATGTGCTCTCACAGCTGCCTAGAGAGCTTCTCCCTCCCGTCCCTTGATACAGTCCTCCTGACCCTTCCAATCTCTTGTGCCCCCTCTTCAGGGAAGCCTCTGCTTCTGCCACACCCCCTCCCCAAGCCCAGACCCACCGCACTCCACTTGCTATGTGACACACACCCTCCTAGTATCCTGCTTCTTTCCCCTGTGGCACTTACCTATATGGCTACCACACCACCTTATCTTTGTGTTTGCTTAATAAGCATCCACACAAGAGCAGAAACCACACCTGCCTCTGTTTATCACTCTTCCCAATGTCATGCACAGTGCCTGGCATGTGAATGAAGGTGTGACCACAGAGGGTCTGTGCCATGGGCAAGATCTTAACCTGAAGTCCCGGGGAAGGCAGTTTAATGACCCAACAGTTCTATCCTCAGGGGTATGTCAGAAAAAATATATGTGCATATCTTCTCCAAATACACGTACAAAAATGTTCCTGGCTGCATTGTTTGTAATAACCCAGAACAAGAACCAAGAACCTATATCCATCAATGATAGAATGCATAAATAGTGTATATTCATCTCATGGAATATGACACAGCAGTGAAAACTAACCAAATATGATTACTTACTACAATATGAATCTTACAAACATAAAACTGAGTTAAAAAAAAAAAAAAAAAGACCTAAAAGAATATGTAATGTATCATTCCAATGTGAAAATAAAAACTATGGTCAGAGAGGTCAAAATTATTAAAGATCTTTGGGGGCAGAATAGTAACTAGAAGGCAGTGATTTGTCCATGGGGTGTTGGTGCAAATCAACACGCTCTTTCTTGATCTGCATGCAAGTTTTTAGGCATATGCTTACTGCATGAAAATCCACTGAACTATTCACTTACAATTTCTGTATGTTATTCTGTGTCTTAGTTTCCGTAGGCTGCTATAACAAAAGGCCTTAGATTGGGTAATTTACAAATAATTGAAAGGTACCTCTCACAGTTTAAGAAGCAAGGAAGTCCAAAATAAAGGTGCCAGCAGATTCTGTGTCTGGTGAGGGTCTGCTTCCTTCTAGAGGGTTCTTTTTTTTTCTTTTTTTCTTGAGATAAAGTCTCACTGTATCTCCCATAATAGAGTACTGTGGCTTCACTGCTCACAGCAACCTCAAACTCTTGGGCTTAAGCAATTCTCTTGCCTCAGCCTCCCAAGTAGCTGGGTCTACAGGTGCCCCACAACGCCTGGCTATTTTTTTTTTTTTTTTTTTTTGTTGCAGTTGTCATTGTTTGGCAGGCCTGGGCTGGATTCAAACCAGCCAGCTCTGGTGTATATGGCTGGCGCCCTTGCGGCCAAGCTACAGGCGGTGAGCCGAGATGGTTCCTTCTTGCTGAGCCTTTGCATGATGGAAGGGGCAGATAAGCTCCTTCCGGCCTCTTGTGTACGGGCACTAACTCCATTC
Source organism: Arctocebus calabarensis (assembly GCA_963573935.1). Taxonomy (NCBI): domain Eukaryota; kingdom Metazoa; phylum Chordata; class Mammalia; order Primates; family Lorisidae; genus Arctocebus; species Arctocebus calabarensis. The sequence goes on along the minus strand of CAUYON010122481.1, from coordinate 13,468 downwards.
ATGCCTTCGTGACATAACCACTTTCCAAAGGCTCTACCTCCCACTGCCATCACCTCGGCAGTCAGGTCTCACCGTATGGATTTGGGGAGGATATAAACATTCAGACTATAGCTTTCAATAAAAAGCTTACTGGAGGAAAAAAAAAAAAATAAAGCTGACAATTCCTCCACTAGATGGTGATGAATCCCAACATGTTGAGGGCTGGAGCACGCCTCCCAAAGCTGCGGGGGTGTTTCTGCACTCCCAGCACACAAGGGTGCTTGCAACCACGGTATCCCTTCCTCTTTCCATCATCAAGGTCGGTTCTTCTTCTTCTTTTAAGATGAGGGTGTAAATATTTAAAGTTGCTCTCCCACAATACGTCAGATGGAAGCAGGATCACTGTTTAACAATCTAATTTTAAAATGTGTGAAATACAATGCAAAGCCGAAACAAAATACCCTGTTCTATACAGCTAACTGTGTTAAAACACACACACAGTGTGCCTGGGAAGGGAGGAGGGAGCAAGTAGTGGAATTTAGTACAAACTGGGTGTACTTTGTGCAAAAGGCATTGTAGAAAAGCAAACACGTGACTGAGAATGTAATTCAGGAAGGTGGACTTCATCTGTTTAACTTTTGGAAAATCCGCATTTTGATTTTCTTGCTTTCAACTACTTCTTCCCTCCAAAGCTGTGACTTTGGAGTCCTAAATACATGTTATTTAGGATTTGCAGCAAAAAAACTGGAGTTCCGCCCTCTCTAGGTCTGAAAGTATGTTCTGTGTGAATGCATTTGTGCTCTCGGAGGCAGACAGCCTAGTTTATCTGCCATCAGGATGAAGGGTGAAGAAGAACGTTTCCTCATAGCCTAAGCTTGGGGTTCAATTGTTAAGCCCTTCACTCTTGGGGTGAGTGCTCTCCAGACTAGCCCTGGTACCAGCAATCCAGACAAATACAGCAAACCCCACCTAACTAACAACTGTGGCTTGCATACCTTTTGTATGAGGGGCAGTGTCCCAAGTTCTATCGGTGGTCTCAGATACTTAACTAGAAAGCATGAAACCTCGAGGTGACGTCAAAGTAGAAGTGTATACTCACACCCTGGATAGTCATTTTTATCAAGATAAAAAGTGAATATACTTTTCATCCCACAACCCTACTTAACACAAATGTATCCTTCGGATGGCCTGAAATACACATGGGAAGTTGCACATGGGAGGACGTTCACCGCAGCACCGTCAGTAACAACAAAGCATTAGAACACCTAGATCAAGAGGGTCTGGGCAGATAAATTATGGTAACTCATACAATGAGAGACCAATCAATCAAGACAAAAGCATAGGCAGCAATCTCTTCAGAGATACACGGTTAAAACAAAAGGAAGACAGTTAAACGGTATGCATAATATGTTTCTTTTTGCTTAAAGAAGATATACATGCTGAAACATGTTTACAGTTTAGACTCCCCCTTAAGACTCCCAGTGCATCTCAGACACTGCTCTGTAGTACTGAACCCTACATTTTACTTTCCTTATTAAGTTGAGAACTTTTACCTTTACACTTAAAGGAAGCTCTTTGAGGCTTCTCTTGGCATATCTGCCTTGCCAGCATCACTGCTCTTGGGGCTATCATTGAGTAAAATGCAGGCAGTCCCCAAGTTACAAATATCTGACTAATGTCTGAGCGCACTTATGAACAGAGGCTATTGAAGGCAATGGGTAATGTCTAACCCACATACAAATTCACCTTAAGAACAAACCTACCGAACTTAGCTTGTTCATAAGCTGGGGACTGTCTGTAATGGTTCTCTGCACATAGCACTGCGATATCAGGATAGCACAGGAGACTGAGAAGGTCTAGATTAACTGCATGGAGACTCTGGACAAAGGGCTGGTTCTAGGACAAGATGGAGCAGAACAACACAGGATTCCACCATTCTACACGGAAAGGCGTACACTTTAAAACTCGTAAATTGGGCAGCACCTGCGGCTCAGTCGGTAAGGCACCAGCCCCATATACCAAGGGTGGCGGGTTCAAACCCGGCCCCGGCCAAACTGCAACAACAACAAAAAATAGCTGGGCGTTGTGGCAGGTGCCTGTGGTCCCACCTAGTCAGAGGCTGAGGCAAGAGAATCACCTAAGCCCCGGAGTTGGAGGTTGCTGTGAGCTGTGATGCCACAGCACTTTACTGAAGGTAATAAAGTGAGACATTCTCTCTCTCTAAAAAAAAAAAAAACCTCGTCAATTGTTTATTTCTGGAATTTTCTGACAGCAGGTAGTTGACCATGGATAACTGAAACCTGAAAGCAAGACTATGAATAAGGGGAACTGTGGTATATAAATGGAGAATATCACTGGGAGGAGACCCAAGAAACTTCTTATTTTACAAATGAGAATATCTCCATTATTAACATTAAAATTACTTATCTTAGTAGGTTGGGATATGGGTATTTTAAGGACCCTCTTGAAATAAGATTATGAGGACATTTTTATATTGGATCCACACTAAAATTTTAACATCTTGGTTTACAGAATAAAACGAGCTCACCCATGGGACTTCAAGGTAGGCTCCTACACGAAATTTAACACAGGCGCAAATATAGTTGTGATGAGAGGAAGAGATTGAACGAAGAGAATAATTTCCAATGACACCTGTATTTCAAAGAATACCCCAAAATCATATCTGAAAAGCAAAGACTTAAAACTTACAAACGCATATGAGCTCCCACAGCCAATTCCTGAGTTCATTTCTATAGTGCTGTAGCAGCATTTGTGAACTTAATTTTCCTTATGCCAGTCCCTCTTCCCTTCCTCTTTCCTCTCTTACAACCTCACCATCCTTTCGCTCAACATCTCCAAAGAGTGGATCAGTATCCCAGAAAGTATAGGTTATTTTCTCCAAGGACACAAATGAAACCTACTTACCACACACTGTAACATTCTAGAAACCAAATCAATCGAGGAGATATATTTTAATTATCATGCTACTTTTAACTGCTGCTCATAGTCGAATAATTCAAGACAGAATGGTGACCTTCAGTGAATGATGAAAATTACCTCTTGACAGAAGAAGAAGTTGGGAGGAGCTGATTTTATCTTGATGAAGAAAGGGCAGGAGTGCACCTTGTGAATGTGGATTAACAGGCATTCCTGAGTATAAGGAACAGATAAGAAAAAGACAGGCATAATTTAAACATCGCACCCACACAAGCTGGTTAGCTGAAGTTGTGTGTCAAGATCTGCGAGACTGTTCTTTGGAGGAAGCACACCCAGAAGGACAAAGCACATTGCTGGATATAAAATATGTCCATTACCTTGCTTTATAGGTGATAACCTTTAAAATCAGAGTGAAATAGCAAAGAATCTCAAGAATGGAAGAAAAAGTATCCAATGTATACAGCCCTACTATGAAGCCAATTTATAGCTTTCATATGAAGGCTATAATCCAATTATAGCACAAGAAGACGGGGAAAGGAAGGGAAAGGGAGGGGAGGGTAGGTGGAGAGACGGTGAAGGGTGGGATCACACTTGAGGTGCATCTTGGAAGTGTCAGGTGAAACCTACTAAATGCAGAACACAAATGTTTTCACACAATAAATGAGAAAATCCCATGAAGGTTATGTCAAACAGATAGATGAAAATATTTCAGATTGTATATGAAGCCCGCACACTGTACCCCGTGATTGAACTAATGTACACAGCTATGATTCAAGTAAAAAAAAAAAAAAAGGGAACATTTCATACTTAATGACCTAATATTAGGTCCACATTTTATAATAGTATCAATGAGAGACTTGGTTCAATTCAAGGTACTTTGTTATGATTAGAACTGAACTCTGATCCAAATAAATTTAACTTATATCTTAACCTCATATTGTAAGTAGGTTATGAAGCCCAAGGTCTTAGTAGATCAACTAGAAAGAAAAGTTGCACAAAGTAAGAATTAATACTGTACTTCGGGATGAAGTCTTTAAATTTAAAGACCACTTTTAAATTATTTTAGCATTTAAAAATAAAACACACTTTTCTGTTCAGAAATTATAACTGGAACCAGAGATGTTAGTTAATATCTCTCTTTGCATGGATTTTTATTTAACTTTTTGAAAAGGCAGCTACAGGTATTAGATGATTTGAGAGATACCAAAATGTGGGTCTGCCCTCCCAACTACTTTTTCTACCAATAGAATTCCTTTTTGTTAGAGCATTGTGCTTATAAAATATCTAACTATAAAAATACAAAATGTTTAAGATACAGCATGCCTATTAATGACATGTAACACTGATTCCATACACTGGAGATAAGACAGTAAATGAGAAGTTTTATGCTGTAAAATCTAAAAAGGGGAAAATGTTATATGTAATAAAGCATACTGCAAAATAAATTATTTTTACTCCAAAAAAAAAAAGAAGGAGGAATTGGTATAACCCACACTTAATATAAAAATTAACTAAATAATTATAGAATGAGAGAGATAAATACAAGTGGCAGACATAGCAACTATGAAATAGACTTATGTGGAGTCTGGGTAGGTACCAGCCTCAATGACCTACCTTAGGGCCCGTGGCTTGCTCTAGGCAAGGCTAATCTCGCTGCACATTTGCTTTGTTATTACATAGCCAGAATTAAAACAAAGTCAAAATTCTAGGAATCCTAATTTTTTTTTGTTTTTTACCAACTGGGTAATAAAGCTAAGTTTGTAAAGAATTCTGGAAGCGTGCTAAGAAATAAGCCAGGTGTAGCCAAAAGCACTTAGTCTGCAAACAGAATGTGCCAAGAAATGTGGTAACTAATCTTCACTATATTAATTTCCCATTTCTGCTGTGACAAATTATTGCCAATTTCGAGGCTTAAAACAACGCAAATGTATATCTTACAGTTCTGGGGAAGTATGAGATGGGTCTCCTAGGGAGGCTATAGGAGAGAGCCCATTCCTCATCTTTTCCAGCTTCTAGAGGCTGCCTGAGTTGCTTGGCTCAAAGTTCTTTCCAGCAACAGCTGTACTCCACCCCTGCTTATCCTGTCACCACTGTCACTTCTTCTCTAGCTGTATCTTCCTCCTTCCCTCTCATAAGGACCCTGTGATTGCACTGAGCCTGCTCAAACAACCCAGAATAATCTTCCATTTCAAGATCCTTGATCTAATCATACCTGCAATGTAATCACATCTTTAAAGTCCTTTTTGCCACATAAGGCAACAAATTCACAGGTTCTGGGATTAGGATATGGTCATCTTTGGGCGGTGGGCATTATTCCTCCCCCCCTTCCCCCAGTGCATCCTCCTATCTGGAGGATTTTTGTGAAAAAGGAAAAGGGCAGAACTAATCCAAATGGGTGGAAGTGGAGCAGAAACTTGGCTCCAGCACAAGAATCCCATAATGATAAGAGGTGAGTAAAGATGATGAAAGCTGTTGTGGGGATGTGGGCTCTTTGTCCCAGGGGTTGGAACCCCGTGTTCTAGACATTCACCTGCTCTGCCCATGTCAGGGTTTTGATTGCATCTCTTCCAAGAACTAAGTATTCCAGGCCTTTCTCCAGATTGATTGCATCACTCCATTCTCTTCACAACAGTTCACAAAAACAGAAGGTTCTTCTTTACCCACATTCCTCACAACATTACTCAACTACCTTAGTTTTTGCCAATTTGAAGAAGTAAAGTAATATCTCCTTGCTTTTGTTCACTCATATGTCTTTGCTTATTAATGAAATTCAGTGTCTTGTCATATATTTTGGTCATAAGGATGACATTCCCTATAAACTACCTGTTCATTCCTGTTGCCTTTATTTATTTCTTGATGACTTTAGGGAATTTCTCATATGGTCTAGATATTAGTCTTCGGTCAATTTTAAAACTTGCAAATGACTTGTAGGTAATTTCTCCCAGTCTATCAACTGCCTATTCATCAAATCCATGGTGTTTGTGATCAGGATTCTTAATTTTGAAGGCATATTATTTGTACTATTTGAGACTATTTGATTAAAGCAGTGATTTAAACTGGTGTGCTGGCGGGACACTGGTGTGCCATGACAGGATCTTAGGTGTGCCATAGAAATCTTTAAAGATCATTAATAAAATTATTTTTTAAAGAAGTTCAAAGCATAGTAAGTATATTCTTTTCTTTACTCTTTTTTTTTTTTTGAACTTAATTTTGGTGTGCCACAGTAGTTTAACTACAGGTTCAAGTGTGCTATGAGATTAAAAATGTCATCTGGACACCCTTTTCTGCAGTGAGAGGGCTTCAGTTGCAATCTGTATATTGAGTCAGGCCTCCAAGCACCATCACTTAAAATTGGTGGATAAAAGCTTATTGGCTGATTTCTGTTGCCGTCTTTATTACATATCACATGTTCACAAACACATATGTCTGCCTGAGAGCTTTCCTTTCTCTTCCACGGATGTGTTTATTTATTAGGAGGACCACTGCTGTTATGTTTTGCTTCTATGGCTTTGTAATGTATATTTTTGTTGTTGTTATTGTTGTCGCCATCTGGATTTTTGAGGCAGAGTCTCACTCTGTCACCTGAGCTTGAGTTCTGTGGCATCAGCCTAGCTCACAACAGCCTCAAACTCCTGGGTTCAGTCTCTCAAGTAACTGGGACTATAAATGCCTGCCACGATGCCTAATTTTTTCTATTTTTAGTAAAAACAGGAACTTTCTCCTGCTCGGGCAGGTTCTAAGCTCCTGAATTCCAGAGTTCAGGAGATCCACTTGCCATGGCCTCCCAGAACACAGGAATACAGGTGTGAGCCACTGTTCCTGGCATTAGAATATATGTTAATATTTGGTGCAGTATACCTCTCCTCTTTGCTCTCCTTTTCCCAGATTGACTTATTTATTAATTTATATTCCCATATACAGTTTTCTACATGTTTCTATTCCCTAGATGCTTAAAAACCTTTGTCTGGAATGTTGTATGCCACTGCATTTAATTCATAATTTACAAAGATAATTGATAGCTTTAGGACATCTCATCCATTAAACATAGACTATCTCTCAAATCATCAGATCAACTTTTATTATCTTTTAGTAGGTTTTAAATGTTCATTGTTATCTCCATAGGTATTATATAATCATTGGTAAGCTACTTCCTGACATTCTAGATTCTCATCACTATCTGGAATAGTCTTTTTCTTCTTCTTCCTCTTTTTTTTTTTTGATTGATTTTTGTTGGTTTAAAGAAATGCTGTATTTTTTGTGTGTTGATTCTGCTTTACTCCTGTTACAATCCTCACCTTATGAGGGTAGCAGTGTGCTGTGAGATTAAAAATGAGGGTAGCAGTGTTAAGTTTATAGGTAAGGAAGTTAAGTAATTAGCCCAAGATGATTCAGTTAACAAGGAGTAAAGTGAGGGCGCGTGAGAAATACTGCTTCCCATCCCAGGAAGTTTTGATTGTGGGGAAGGGCAAATAGTGACTGTCTTGTTTAAAACTCCCTTGCACTTGAAGAAATGGAAATTCACTTTACAAAATGGAAACTCCCCATGCAAATACTGTTCTTTGACTATTCCTCTACTGACGCCTGCTGACTCCTAGGAGCAAGCAAGGCATGACATCCGCAGCCCTGCTAATAACAGTGCAATGAGAAAAAAACACTTCCTTTCCCAGTGGGCCATTCTAACACATTCCTCCAGCAAGTGAAAACCGGCCTTGTCAAGGCAGCGGGATGCTCTCAATAGGGCTTCCCCAGGCTCCCTGGTTTGCTGGCCCGTCCTGTCATTTCCCTTGTCAGTTTTGCTGAAACCCGGACCCAGCCCCCATATTAGCTCCCGCTTGGAAGTCTCCTGTCTGGAGCCAGTGAGGTTTGTCTGCTTTCTTGGTTTTGGCTAATAAATTGGGATCATGGGGTCAGGCGGCAGGGGACCTGGCACCCAGGGAGCCCCTGACACCGATTTTATTAGATTTCTCTTTGCAAGGCCCAGGATGCCATCCCAGCAGGGAGCCCACTAAGATTTTGTCGTCTCTCATTTGACAAGGTCATTTTTTACTAGAGGAGGAAAAATCCCACATTAATTATACAAGCAAGCTGGGGCCAAGGCCAGCAGAACTGGCCTCCCCCTTCTCTAGAGTAGGGGGAAGGAGAGGAGGTTGGCTTCCTCTGCCAGTGGAGACTGAAGCGGGGAGAGAGGAGGGGGTATACATGGCGTTTGGACTTCATGGGCCCTCTATATCTGAAATGCATGCATACTATCTTATTCCTGGTACCCTTTAGATTGTGTTAGTTTATCTAAAACAGGCTGCAAAGAGTCTTAGCAGAGGACCATGCATGATCACACCAACACTCATTCATTTGTTCAACATACTTTTACTAGGCACCAAACACAGAGGTAGGCATTGAGAAAAATATGAAAGAAGCATAGTTCCTGCTCTCTTAGCCATTCCCTCTGTATTGCATGAGGGCTGGTTCTCGGTTCGCTAGCTGTATGCCCTACCTAACCAGGCCTCATGTGGCAAGGGGAACACATAACCACAGTTTTTCTGAAGTTATAAATTCCTGGCATTGCACCTGCTAAACTCTCATGCCAACTCTATAAATCCTGTATTAATATGCCACCATATTGTTTTTATTTGGAGTTGCTATTTTTATTGAACTGGCAGAAGTAACCATGAACTTGAAGTCTAAATTCTTTCTAAAAACTTGGTAATCACCACTCAGCTTATAAAGATAAAAGCATGAAGCGCAGGTTTTATTTCAGGGCTGGGAATACCGTGTCCAGAAGTCATGGTGAAAGATTCAGTCAATCTATGAACATTTACATTTAGGATTGTTGTTGTGAACCAGACAGGTTTCCTGTTGCCCTTGTCTCCATTTCTCCAGTCATAATCTTCCTCTGCAATCTGCCTTATAATTGGAGCAGTCCTTTATCACCCATCATTACCATTTTCTTCTCTCGCACCTCTGCTGCACTATCTGTCTTGAAGTCTCTAGAAAGCCCATGGTTTTCCACGGGAGATGCTCTAGCAGCTATGATGATTGGGCATTGGGTGTCTCCTACCACCTGAAAGATTTTCTTTGACTATAGTTTGTCATTCCACATTCTCACAGCAAAAGAGCCTTTCTTCTTCTGCCTGTTTGTAACTCCTAAAATAGGCCCTCTTTCTCTTCCTGAGATAGACCCACATGTCCTCTGTAAGTGTTCCCAGAACACTGTTGATATAAAACCTCAAAACAATGCTGATAGAGAGAACATGTTCCCCAGGGCATCTGCAGAGAAATGCCCCCAAGAACCACCACAACACCATGACACCAGGACCTGGGCTGGTCTCTGAATTCTGTCACTTCCAAACTGGGGGACAATCAGTAAGTAATTTAATCAATCCTTCTGGATCTTTCAAATCTTTCTGTGAAATGAACAGAATAGAAGCACACTTCCCATAAGGGAATGGTGAGACCCAAATAGGATGATCCATGTAATACAGTGACTTCTCACCAATAGGATTGCTATTCTGAGAAGTCCTGCAGCTGCCCTGCACCCAGCAGATGATCTGAACACCTGGGCTTATGAAAAGGTCAAGGTTATCTGGTATGAATGGAGCCTCTTCCCCTGATCTCCTTTAAATGTTAATGGAGGTACGTTCCCCTCACTATCTCACAATTCCTCTACCACTATACTATTTTCTTTTCTTCTTATTTGTAAAATGAAGAATAAACTCCTATAAGGCCTTCCTCAGCCAGCTTCTTGTCTACATCTTCAGGTCTATCTGAGGGTGAGAGAAGACCTGTGGTTGGGAATTTCATGGGTAAGCTTAATGAAGGAGGCAACATTTGAAATAATAATTTGAGATCTTTGGAGGACAGTTAGGACTCAACAAAGCAAAATTGGGAGAGAGGCACATTCTAGAGAATGGAAAATCCAAGAGAGATTCAAGTGTAAGAAATGATTAGGAAATAGGAACTAGTTTACTACACTACAAAAACCCCATAAATGCTAGAAAGCAAAAGTGAAACCAAGAATAGGTCAAAGTGGGTCATTGGAACCAACCAGACATCTCTTCCATCCAGAGCTCCAAGTACAAATGGTAGATACATCTGAACAAGTGAACCATTCTGGAAAAGCAGTTAGAAAGCAGGATAACTAACAAGGCAGCTGCAATTGTCTAGTTAGGAAAGACTCATTGGAAGGACATTAGGCTATTACACAATAAATCTCTCTTTGATTCAGTTTCTTCTTCTGAAAGTGGTGATAATAATAAAAACCCACCTCATGGAGATATTGGAAGAACTGAATGAGATAGTACTTTAAAAATGTTTTTATAAGCCCTGACATGAAGTAAGCTATAAATAGGCATTAGCCCTTACTTGTGCTGTTTATGAATATAATCTACAACACCTGGGTCTGCCTTCTCTGGCTCACAATGTAGTGTTCTGTCGCTGTTCTCTGCCCTTTTGTGGCTCAGAAACACAGTGAGTTTCTCTTTCCTGTTGGCCCTGGGATGCCCCTCACTACCAAGGCTTCTCTGATGGGCTTGCCTTTTTGCCTGAGTCTCTGCCTCTGAAGTGACTCTGCAGGAGTGACCCAGAGTACCCCCAGCCTGGTTGTCACCTCCAAGCTGAGCTCAGCGCTGGGCTTCGAGGGTGAGTGACTGGCTCCCTGGTCGGTACTTTTATTGTGGTTTCCTGATTGGTTCAGGATGGCTGGGCCTTTGCTGCCCTATCCCCAAGTGGATTCCCAATCCTGCCAAAGGCTAAAAGGAGAGTGACTTAGTCATTAACTCCTCTGGCAACAGCCCCTGGCAGCAGTTCAAGGCAGCTTAGAAAACAGGGCAACAAGTGGCTACAATATGTATTTCAAAGCCTAGCAGACAAGAAAAGGAAATGAAAACCAGAAAAAGCAGGGATAGCAATGTCTGAACCTGAAAGCACATCCAGACACTGCTGGGTGCCACAATGTTCCCAGGCCCTACATTTGAGGGATATGAGAGAGCAGAACCAGTAGGGCCTTGGTCAGAATGGACGTGCTGAAGCCCAGAGCTTCTTTTGCCTTCTCCCATGTGCAAGGCAACAATGAGTGAAGAATTCCTGTGTATTCCAGAAGATGCCCAAGTACACCTGGTTTGGAGGTTGTGTCCAGAGCACTGGAAGGGTGCCCTGTTCTGTACCATCCCCTTGCAAAACTCTTTGGTCTCAAACTTGTTGATAATTAGGGCTTCACTGAACTGGACCTTTAGAATCCAGCCTCACCCAAGGAATAGACACACAGGGAACAGTGATAAATGAGTTGGGGTCTCTTCCATTGAGTCCATTCTGGGTCATCTGACTCTTACAACATGAGATGGATATTGTCACTGACTCCATTTCACAGATGATAGCCAAAACTAAGGCACAGAGATGTTGTATCATCATTGAGTTGAGTACTTTGCTATTTGCCATCAATATTTGTGAATTGAGGAGGTCCTTCCTGGTTATCACTTTATAGCAGTTATCTAAGACTGGCCCTGGAATGCAGCAGATGCTTAAAAAACATACCTAATGAGTGAACTTACCAAAGATCACAGAGTTGCACCCCACTCTTAGTATCTATACTAAATTTTCTCTGATTTGGCTGTCATGGAGGCTGCAGTGTTGGCAGGAGAGCAGAGGGGTATATGCTCCACAATCATATTTCCCCAGTTGATTATGAAATTTGGAAGCTTGTAAGAAGAGCAATTATAAGAAGCAAGATGTTTACAAATGGAATATAGGAGTGCTCCATTCTTGCTTGAGGACCCCACTTCCTTCTTTGGGTTGGCCTTAGACCTAAAGGAATATGGTCTTTGCTTATTACTCCAGCAAGATTTTGTATCACCATCCTTTTTATTTATTGTATTCTATTAGCACTGAACTAACTAACTTCGTTCCTCCTTCCTTCTTTCCTCCTTACCCATGTTCTAGTGTCATAGACTTAGAAGAGTAAATAAAAAGAAGTGCAGGGAAAATCTAGGTTAAGTCAAAACTAAGGTCACTGACTTTAGGACACCCTTCATTACCTTCTGCTATTCTTCCTGTTTCCTTGAAAAAAACGTACAGTATTTGTCTGGATGCTTCAAAGTCTTCCTAGATATGTTAAAGGACTCCAACTTTACAATTAGAAATAATTACTGCAGAGAAAATGACTGATGGGAGATACAACTGAGGCTACATTCCAAGAGCTTTCTCTGGCTACTTGAGCTCACATTGCCACCCACAAGGCAGGCCAGAACTTCCAGGAATCAATGACTCCTGGGATTATACCTCTATAAATGTGTATAAATACCCCTACTCCATCTCTTCTCAGATGGGATAAGTTGGAGATACATTTTAACGTTGTCCCCTAAAGTTTCCCAAGGAGATTTAGCTGCGGTTATTTATAGTGAATATTTATTGAATAACAAGGCTTTTAGATAACTCTCTTCCTTCTCTCGTCTTACTTCTCTTCATTCATACTTTTACTTCCTGGTATTATCTCCAAAATGAAGTGCACAAGAGTTGTTGCCGCAAGGTCTGCTTCTGAAGAAACTCAAACTAAGAAATTAGTTTAAGGGTAAAATGGGATTGTTTGGCCTCTATAACAAGGATGTTCATGTTAGTTTCAGAAATGGCTCAATTGAGATTCTTTAATGTATTCTTCTTTCAAGTGTGGCTCAGCCCACTCCCTTTATCAGCACCATTGTTTATACCATGAAACTAGAAAAGATGCTCACTGCTAGCATCTTTTGAACATATTCTAATAGCTTAGCAAACCAAAAGGAGTATTTTTTCTCTGTCTGTACTTGCATATCAATTTGAGAGAAGAGTTATGATTGGTTCTGTGACTCTGTGTCCATCCCACTGCAAGGGAATGGGAGGGTGACATCAGCAGCCCCACTGAAAATATTAGGAATGAGGAAAAAATGGTTTCAGCTAAGAACCCCAGACTAAAATCAAATAAATAAGCACAACAATAATTACTCACCATGATTTCATTCTGCCAAAGTCTTTGTCATGTTTTTTTGAAAAGAAGACTATGTTATTAGTATAATGGCATGGGTTAACACTCCTGCCACTCTTTGATTGTACTCAGAGTAAACACGGCTAATCAATTAGGAGACTCCCTGTTGAGCCCAGATGTGCCTTGAAAAATGTTCCCAACACTACCCAGTTCTTTTTCTACCCAGTTCCCAACACTACCCTCTAGTTCTTTTTTTTTATATATAATTTTATTAAATGATAATTATGTACATTAGTGCAATCATGGGGCACAATGTGCTGACTTCATATACAATCTGAAATAGTTTGGTCAAACAGTTTCACCAGTACCCTACTAAGATGCAACGTAGGTGTGATCCTACCAATTGCTCTCCCTCCACCCATCCTCCCTCCTCCTCTCCCCTCCCTTGCCCTTTTCCCTGTATTCTGTGCTATAATTGGGTTTTAGCCTTCATATGAAAGCTATAAACTAGCTTCATATTAGGGCTGAGTACATTGGATACTTTTTCTTCCATTCTTGAGATACTTTGCTAAGAAGAATATGTTCCAGCTCCATCCATGTAAACAC
>CAUYON010122479.1:0-16233 GCA_963573935.1 Arctocebus calabarensis | reverse complement strand
CACTGGTCATCAGGAGAATGTCTCTGAGTCATAAAGAAATAGGAAAAACAGATGATAAAAAATAAGACAGTAGTTCCATCTCCTGGTTTTCTTTTCGGTTCCAGATGTCTAGGTCTCTATTTTTGTGCCAATACCATGCTGCTTCAATAACTATAGATTTATAGTATAGTTTGAAGTCTGATTGCCTGATTCCTCCTGATTTGTTTTTATTTCTGAGTAATGTCTTGGCTATTCAAGGTTTTTTTCTGGTTCCATATAAAATCAAGTACTTTTTCCAGATCTTTAAAATATGATGGTGGTGCTTTGACAGGAATTGCTTTAAATTCATAAATTGCTTTGGGTACTACGAACATTTTAACAATGTTGATTCTTCCTAGCCATGAGCATGGTATATTGTCACTACAGGAAGCTAAGAATTCCCAGGTCATTCTTTATCTGCAAGACTCTCATCTTCAGATTGTATGGTATGTCTTCCAACTCCATTTTCAAGATCTGTCCAGCACTTAAAACCCAACTTTATCCTCTGAATTTGTGGTCAGTGATATTTTCAAACTCCTCTATTAACTTACTCTTCTATTTATTCTTTTAACTAAGTTTAAAAGTGTAGTCCTCACACATGGAAGATGTGTAGCTTCAGGTGTCTCCTATCAGAAATTTTCACGATGGAATGGGTTGTTCCTCATTGCCACATTCAGAGAAATCTTCCTTTCTCCTGTACTCTCCTAACTTTGATTCTCCACCCAGAGAAGTCAGATCCCCTTCCTCTCATTCCTTGACAATTTTAGCTTCTAAACACTGCTATCACTCTTGCCAACAACACCTGTAGTGATTCTAAACTTTGTGTAATTCGTCCTTCAAATTCTTAGTCACCCAGTAACTTGAACTCTTCTTTTCCAAAACAAATATGTTCATATTGTCTCAGATACAACTATATTCTTAGAAATGTGTGTATTGTTAATATGGTATTTCCTTCAAAATTATTTCTTGTGTCTTAATTCTTCCACCTACCACCTTCTTCCTTTCCAGCTCATCCATTTTGCTCTTCAATGCCAATAAATGTTTAATTAAACAACGAAATAGAAAAATTAACTCTAATTCCTTTTCAGTGGCTCAACGTGCCTTCCTTCCTTCCTTCCCCATCATCACTACACCTGAATTAATGACACCTTCCCCATTTCTGACTAATTTTTCAAACTTGGCATCTAATACTTGAGACATCCACTCTGGCTCCAGGGTCTTCAACAGTGGGATGTCTTTGCAAGTCTCTTGCAATCTATATCCTGGACAATTTCAATGTCTAATATCTGACTCTGGGTCATCATCTTTATCAGGAATACAAGATTCTGCACAAACTGAGGCAGAAACACCTTGTGAATCGGTTCTTGCTGGGGGGGTTGGACTGTGGGTGCCCCCTCCTCCTCCTGGCCTTCTTCGGAATCAGTGTGTGGGCTTCTCAGTTAATTTGTGCTCCAGTGCCCCCAGATCCTGCCCTAGGAGCCCAAGCTCGGTGCCTATGCACAGAGACACAGCAGCGGGGCCTCTAATGCCTGGAAAGGGACACCCTGCAGCTGCTCCTCAGCCCTGCCAGCATCTCCACATTCGTTCTACTTAGTGTGGTGGGTACTTGAGCCTCCCTCAGCCTCTCCCTGGTTTCCGAGTCTTGCTACTGCTGGGCTGGCGTGGCTGGCTGCGAGTGTGGTGCTGGAGTCCCCAGAGACCTGGCTGGCTTCATCCAGCGGCTCTTGGCAGTCTGATGGTCAGATTGTTGGCCTTCATTTCTGAGGCCAAGAGTCCACAAAGCACGGCTCAGAAGAGAAGTATAGGCCCAGCAGGGTCTGCAGTCCCCGAGGACTGCAGCTCCAAAAGCCGAGATCAGCACTGGGGTGGGGTGCACTAGGGTCCGGAATTTGTGGGCTGCAGTCTGGACGGATCTTTGCCAGAGCCCAGCAGGGCTGGACCAGATGGACAGGAGCCTGCAGGCAGCCTTGGCCTTCGGGTCCTTTCTCAAGGCAGGCTCTTGCTTTGTCCTTGTCTAGAGTGCAGTGGGAGGTCTGGTGAGGATACAACTTCCCCGTCTTTGGAGTGCCAGGGATCTGTGACCAACGTCCTGCTGCCTCACCTGTGTGGAGGACCATGCCGAGGCTTGACTCCCTGCACCTCCCCAGACCCTGGGACCATGGATGAAATGCCCTGTCTGGAGGTGCTGCGCCTTCCAGGCTGGCGCTGCATCCTCTGCTCTCGCTGGCAGGCTGCGCTGCCTTGTGTGCTTGCTCCCCCTGCTCCCTCAGCCACTCTTTCCTCCTCCTACACTGCTCCTCCCAGCAGTCTGGCCTCTGGTCTCCCCTGTCCAAGAGACCAGCTCCAGGATGAATAACTCCTCCTTGGGAGAGCTGTGCTGCCCTTTTTGCTTCTGGCAGTGCATGGAATGGGCAGGTGATATCCAGAGTGCTACGTAGGGCTGGAGTAGGGACTGTGGCATCTGTGCAGGAGTGGGTAGAACATCTTCTCTCTCCTTGCTCCATGGTCCCTCCTGGAACACTTTCCTGTCTGCACAGCCTGCAACATCCCTCACTCAGTTCCACCTGACCTTGCTGGTGCACACCTGGGGTCAGACCGCTAAGGTCACCCTGCCTGGGTACACAGTAGGGGAAACTGGTGGTGCTATTAAGAGACAGTGACACCCACACCAGCACCTAGGGTGAACAAGGCAAACTTCATTCACAGGCACTCTGCTAGAACCAATCCCTCAGTCACTCTGCTAGGACCAATCCCTCACTTTTCCGAAAGTCCCCAGAAAATTACCCCCCTTCTCAGGTTCTGGAGCTGAAGAAATGGTTCCCAGGTCTGGCTCCCCTGTGTGGTCACTTCTCAGCCTCTGCTAACCATCTACTCTCTGTGGCCATAAAATCAACCCTTTTAGGTCCCACACATGAGTGAGAACAAGCCCTATTTGTTTTCTGCATCTGGCCTATTTCACTTAACACAATGACCTCCAGTTTCTTCCATGTTGCTGCAATGTTGGGATTTAATTTCTTCTAAAGCTGACTCATATTCCATTTTGTGTATATGACACATTTTCTTTATCCATTTCTCCCTGGATGGGTGCTTAGTCGATTTCATAGCATGGCAGTTATGACTAGCATTGCAATGCACATGCACCCCAATAAAATACTGAGGACTATGCACACATAAATACAATAGAAATAGCTTTAATACAGTAGAAAATCATGTTCCTCATATACTATTTTGAATAGCTTAATTGTACTCTTAAAAAAATCCTAAATTATAGCTTCCATGTGCTGCTCTGTTATGGCAGCTCAGGAATACCTCCAAAACAGAAGATCTCCATCCATCCTTGCTACCCAGCAGTGCCCTCTTACAGGGCACTCCCATTTGAGTTGAGAGTACCTCCCACCTACCCTAGACCCTTGGGAGGATGCAGGAAGCTCATAGGTGTGGAGAGCGTTGTTGAGGTTGTGGTCCAGTATGGAAGCCCAGTTGTGAAGCACCTGGAGGTCCAGGTTGGCCAGATCATGGTCACCCAAGCTGACCCTGCACTATCAGGCTATGGTCCATCTGGCAGGCCAGGCATGCAGCTACAGTGGAGAAGGTACAGGGTGGGGCCATGTTGGCCATCCACCATTCTCCTGAACACTGCCTAGACCCTGGCAGAGGCTAAGCTGGACACACAGGCAAGCTGACTGAGTTCATGATCAGTAGGAAGACCATGGGTTTCCATGGGCTGTGAAAATCAGCAGATGTGGTGAATTGCAGGTGGGGATGGCAACTTCAAGTGGCCCCTCTCCACTGTTCCTGTGGCCTAACCTGGCTGAGCCCAGCTGCCTCGCAATACCTTCCAGGTCCTATGGTGTCCCTCACAGGTCCCCCACATCCTCATTCATGCTGGCATCCTCTGCGTGCTCAGGTCCTCCTCCTCCTTGCTCTAATTACTGGCTTTGGCCAGGCCAGTGCAGTGGTGTCAGGTGTGCCCAGGGTGTGTGGAGTTGCTAGCAGGAAGTGACTGCTAAGCTATTGCTTCTTCTCAGAAGAGGGGGGGCCAAGCAGTGCACACCATTGCCCAGATACATGACACGACTGGAGAGTGGAGATGACCACAATCTGAAAGACCTGGGAGAACATGGACAAAAGGTGAAGGTGGCCTAGCAGACATTGCCTGGCCCATGTTGCAGGCAAACTTGGAAGTCAGGAGGATGTAGAACCCCAACTGAGCCACATCTTTTCCCACCAACCCTGCTCACAGGGACAGGCAGGTGGAACTTATGGGCACATGTGGTGGGGCCAATGAGGGGCTTCCTTTCCCTGGGAGAGAAAGGTGTCAGTTTGGAACCTATGCTACTGGAGTTCACAGCCACCAGGCTCACACACCCATGATAGAGAGCTGGTTATCTTTAATGGCAGGGGAACCCTTATCCCATTTCCTGCCTTTGACCATGGGGGAAGCAGGAGGAGTGCTCCCCAACCAAGACCCTGCAAGGTCCCTCCCAACGCCAGCTCAGGGACTGCACCCAGCCTCTGAGAGCCACAGGGCCTGAGGCTGCCTTCCTGAGGTAGATGGGGAAACCAAGACCAGCCCCATTCAGAGTCTGGGAGGTGCTATGCAGTCTCAGCTTTTGCTGCACCAGTGCCCTCTCCATCCCATCTTGCTGCAGCAGCTCCTGCACTCAGGCTGAGGTCGCTAGCCCATTTCTCAAGCACAGATCCCAGAGCCACCCTTTCATAGCCCGTGATGCTTGGTAAGAGGATCTAGTATCATACCTAGCAAGGAAGGAGGGTGAGAAGGCAGGAAGGCTGAAAGGGGCGGGGCCAGGGCAATGAAGGGCGGTCACCGCTGTTTCGCCTCCAATCCTGTTTAGAGCGCAGGCTGGGGTGCCTCTCCCTGAAGAGGCACACGGCACTGAAGCTGGGTCCCTACTTAAGAACCGCAGTCACGCCCCTTATCCCTCTGGCCTGAGCGTGGACTTAACAGTTAAGACCTCTCCCAGGCTGGAAGTGCCAGCAGGTAACAGAGGAAGAGGTTTCTGGGGCGGCACCTGGGCTGCTCTTCCAGGCAGGAGCCCCTGGGAGTGTGGACCAGTGCCAAGAGAAGATGCCGCCCTGGAGCTGTGACCTAAGCACTCCGGCAGCGCCCTCAGTCTAGCGCCCTCAGTCTAGCGCCCCGCCCTTCTGTCCAGTGCCATCTGTCCCTCGCCCTCCTTCCTGCCCCTCCATTCTGGGCTATCGATCCCGCCCAATCTGTTTCTAGTCTTCCCTCCTGCGGCCTCTGTCCAACACCCTAAGGCCCCTGCCATCAGGCCATGGCCCTTCGTTTCCCCCCTCTTTCTTGGGCTCTTGGTCCCGCGCTCTCAGTCCCGCGCATTCCATCCAACGTCCTCTGCCACAAGCTGTTCTTTCCGCGTCCTCGGTCCAGCGTCCCCTCGCGCTCCGCATCTGCGAGCCCAGCGGGTCGCCAAAGAGGCTTAAAGAACGGCCCGCAGCCCGCGCGCCGCGACCGTTGGGGTCTTTCCCGCACTCTCTCTCCGGAGACTACTGGCAGAGCCACTGTTTCCCCGAAGCTCCCAGTGCTTCCTGACTCACTGCGATCTTGTGGAGACTTTGGAGACTTTCAGAGAATTTTATTTCTTCAGAAAAGACCCTGCAGGCTAGTTCCTCCCTTGTGGGGAAACCCAGGTGGCCATGGGGGGCAGCCCTTCCCTTGTCCATTCCTGTCTTCAGCCCTGGGTCCCTGAAAGGATTGGTGCACAGCTATCCCGCAGAGGGGCCCATTCGGTGAAGCCAAGGCCTGGGATCCACGAGGTGTCCTGTGTGCCACTGACAGGGTGGGGCCGGCAGAGGGTTCCCCCGGGTGGAGGCCATCCCGGAGGTGAACTGTGTGCTACTGACCCTGGGAGAGGCTGGCACAGACATGCCCGGTGGGGGCGACCCCTGACATGACCTGTGCACCACTCTTCCCTGGTGGGACCAACTTGGAGATGCCACGGGTGGCATCCCAGAGGTGACCCATGCACCACTGGCCCTAGGTGGGTTCAGCACCGAGACGCCACAGCCAGAGGGCATCCACGAGGTGTCATGTGGGTGACTGCCCCTCCGTGGGGCCAGCTCAGAGACCAGCAGCATGTGCTAGTGCTAAGGCAAACTTTGATGAAAGTTGGCTGTGGGCTGTGATTCCCAGGCTGGACCCCTGGTGGCTGCTCCCTGTGGATTGAGGGCAGGTCCCGCACACACTGCAGAGGTCCAGGATTGACTTCTAGTCTGGGAAGTGACAGAGTTTGAAGGGCGGGTGTAGGATGCTGATCCTGGTAACCATGGGGACATGGAGGTTTGCCCCACCCTAGACTCAAACAGGGCACTCCAGGGGTTGGCAGGTTCTGGTGGAGTGTAGGGAGATCTGTGGTGGGAATCCTTGGTCCAGAGGTGAATCTGGGCCTGGGATTCATGAGGCTAGAGGGAGTGCCGGCATTGGTGAGGGTGTTGGGGCAGCACGTGTTCCCTGTCAGAGGTGGGAGGGGCAACCTGGGCAACTTATAGGGATAAGATAAACACAGCCACCATGTGGCAGGAGGGCTCCAACTTGTAGGATCCCTCAGGAATAATTCAGCCACCAAGTAGCAGAGGGGCTCCAAGGGATGCCAGATCTCTGGGGAAGGGATCCCAGCAAGTGTACCTGAAATCAAAGCTATTCAGCTCACTTAGTAACTGATGTTGGTGTTTCTGGTTACATTACTGAGCTCCCCATCCCCCAGCATAAGTCATTCCAGTACTGGCTCTGTTTTTCCTTATGGCAGTGACACCCTTCCAGATTCTCTGGAAACAAGTGGCTCATAGAGGGATCATGTAGAACTTTCTCAAGGTGCTGCATTTATATTATAAGAGATTTAGGGGGGTTGACAGGCTCACTGCTTGTCCTGATTTTACTGCCTTTCTTAGCTCTGAAGAGGAGTGAGAGCCTTGCCCCAGGGTTAAAAGTGTCTGAGCTTCCCAGGACATTGACTATGTGCAGAGCCATCTAGAGGTATCTGTGAACTTGATGTACAGGCTGTAGTGCCAGCTCATCCTTTGATGTATTGAGGCTACAGTTTGTCCTCATTGCTTCAGAGTTGGAAGGATACATGTGTGTAAAATCAAGTCTTCCCAAACTGCATCCTTTCCTACTAAGCTCAGTCCAGTCTTCCAAGATTGAGACTCTCCTGTTGTATTTTGCAATGCAAATCCTTGCCTCCCAGATTTTCTTTTTGTAACTTCTTCAGTCACACCAACCTAAGGTCTTAGATTACTGAGGGTTGTGTTTCTAGGAGGTGTAGATAATGGAAACACTGATATGGGGCTTTCAGGCTAGAAGATATAAACTAGGTTATTGAATCACTGAGCTTGAGAGGGATTTGACTCTTCTGAGAATGTGATGGCACCTGTGGGCTGTTTCTGTAGCAGGGCACCAAATATGCATCATACCAAAAAGAAATTACAAATTAATTGGCCTGGACCTGATTCATGGTTAACTGCTGAACGAGATGTTTCACTTTTAGCCTATTTGTTTCCTACCCTTTAGTAATGTTGTATCTAATTACTTCAGTTGTCATAAGGAGACTTGGGCATATAGTTTCTATAAGGGAGGCAAAAGATTGAGAGGAACAGCAACACTGAGGCCTGGTGACAATGATTTGGGAGAGATCCCTAAGGGCTTGGAGATTTTAGTGAGGTAAGACTCATTCCAAAGAAGTCCAGCCCTTTCCAACTGCATGATTTCTCCCCAAATTCTATAGCTAGGTTTTATTTTACTAGCTAAGAAGCAGTTCTTTATAAATCATGCAATGTCATAGTAACTAACACTGAACCAGCTAGTTACTTTTCTGTGGTTCCTACTGGCACAACAGGCAGTTGTCATGCAAGGCTGGTTTAGTCTCCTCAACAGTGGGTGAAAGCTCTGGCAAGGACAGGATGAAAGGGTATAACAGGGAGAATGGCATTTGGTGATACAGCCTAAACTCCACTCAATGGCTGTATTGTTACTTTTATTTGTGTATCTCTACTAACTGTTTTTAAAGGTATTAAGTACATAAGATTAAATTTAGAACATAATTACTTGGTTAATTCCAGTCGAATAAAGCCTCATTTATCAAAAATTTTGGATTATTGAAAATAGTAGCCTAATTATATTTAAATTCTACCTAGAAAGAGCACCATTCCTTTTAGCTTACAGCAGGAAAAAATCTACCTGGAAGTAGGTATTCACAAATGTGTAAACATTTAAATTTAAAATAAAACTTAAAGGTTCATTCTGTGTTTATGTGAGCATAGTCTCTATGCTTTTGCTTTAACTGTTTATCTTCCCAAATACTGGTCTTTCCTTGAAGACCAGTCTAGGACCTATTCTGACTTTTAAGTAGAGTAGGGTCTACTGGGATGACACTTTGGGCTATAAACATGAGGATCCATACCCAGCCTTCAGCATTGGGTTGGGCATAACATAGCAATAATCATGGTGTTTTTCTCCAATACTATGATCTACATTTAACTGCTTTATTCTCTGACCATACAAGAGAAGCTTACTGCCTATATCACTTTTTTGTACTTACTGTCTATTTTTTTAAACTTTTCTATTTTAGAGTTTATAGTTTTCTCTGCATAATGAAATTGTAGGCTCGTTGGTATACAAAGGTGGACAATACAAAACTTGTTGAATAGGATTAAAAATCAACATTTAAATTTTTTACAAACCATGAATTCTTCTTCTATTTTATCCTCAACAGAAAATGAAAATGTTAGCAGGCAGAGGGAGGAATGTTCCATCTCTTCTCCCAAACAAAATCCTGCAAGAACAGCCTCTTACCAGCAGGTAAGTGCAAGGCTTTGTACTACACATGTAGTATATGCTTGGAACATTATATAACATGATGAGTTATTCAGGTCATATTTTGTCGATGTATGCATTTTGTTGTTGTTGTTGTTTTCCATTAGCACCAGCATTGTCTGTTTAATAATGAAAAGTTTGACTTCTGTTCTTTAATAAGGCCTATCATAAAGTCTTTTAGAGCTGCTGTGTATGCTCAGTTGGTTTAAAACTGATTCAGACATGAATTTCACAGGGCACCAGCCACATACACTAAAGCTTATGGGTTCAAGCCCAGCCCAGACCTGCTAAACAACAATGACAGCTGCAACCAGAAAATAGCCAGTTGTTGTGGCAGGCACCTGTAGTGCCAGCTACTTGGGAGGATGAGGTAAGAGAATCCCTTAAACAACAGAGTTTAAGGTTGCTATGAGCTGTGATGCCATGGCACTCTACCGAGGGTGATGTAGTGAGATTCTGTCTTAAAAAAATAAATAAATAAACACTAAGAAACAAAAAACAAAACAACTCCTGCAATTGATTGTTTGAATAACAGATCTATGGCAAAGATCATCTGCTAGTGTCAACACCAGTGCACTTGTGCCATCATCTGTGTGCTCCAGTAGGACTCTGGTGATTGACAGTCAACTGGAATAGAAAAGAGACCTGAAGAAACAGAAGCAAGATATATTCTTGTACAATGATCTGTTTGTTGTGGCCAAAACCAAGTAAGTGGACCAAACACTCTCTCCTGGTTGTCATTATCAAATTCCATTTCCACTAGCAAAGATACTCTTTCTACTCAATGGACTCAATGGTTATGGTAATAATGTCTATGTTACTATACCTAGTATCTAAATTGAATTTTATATTTATTTTCTGTTTTGCAAAGAAATGTTTCAATTATTTATTTATACATCAAGGCTTCATTTAGGTCCTGTGCCATTTTCTGACTTAGTGTAGGAGATATAATGAAGACATGTGATGGGTACAGTGCTTGCTCTTTGGAAGTTTACATTCTAATATGGGAGCTTATGAGTGTGTGCAGGGGTTGGGAGGAGAAATGAGAAATTGTGATTACTGTATGAAGAAAAGCTGGGTGAAGAAAAAGATGGGGTATATTTTAGTAGATGTAGTCACAAGGAAAAATCATTGAAGGAAGGAAAGTAAATAGCCATTTAGATAGACATTGGGAGGAAGAACACTTTAGGTAGAGGCAATTGGTACAAAGATGGTGGGCAAATCTCGGTCCTTGGAGAAGTTAAAAGAAGTCCTGTGTAACTGAAGCCTAATGAGCAAAGGAATGTGATAAGATTAGTGAAGCAGACAAAGTTAGCTTATAAAGAACTTTGTAGGCTATATGAATTACCTGTTGCTGTACAAGTTACCCCAAAACATAACAGCTCAACACTGTAAGCATCTTTAATAACTTCTCTGAGTTGGGAGAAGAGAATCTGGGAGTATTTAATTGGGTGTTCTAGGTCACAAGCTCTCATGAGAGTAATAATTATCTCAAGGCTAAGTTAGAAATGGAGAATGTGCTTCCAAGACTCTTGTGTGGCGGCAGAGTTAGTGCCTCACTGGCTCTTGGCTCAAGGCCTGCTGTCATTATGTCAGTTGCTTCCATGAGAATGGAAGATCTAGAGAGTGAAAGAGAGAAGAGGTGATTTAAATAGCACCCAAAATAGAAACCACACTCTTTTATAACCTGATTTTGGAAGTAGTGTACCACCATTTCTGATGTATGCAATTGGCCACACAGACCAACCCTGGTAAGGCATGGAAGGGAGCTACTGTAGGGTGTGAAAATTAGGAACTAAGGATTATTTGGGAGCATGTTGAGGGCTTGGAACCACAAAGTCCCTCATAAGGACTTTGGATTTTGTTCTGAAGGATATTTATTGGAGGGGTGCCATAGCATGATTCCTTTTTAAAACAATTCTGGCTCATGTTAGTTAGATAATGGGTTTCAAGGTAGACAAGAATGGAAGTAAGAGACTAGATAAGAAATTGTGTAGTCCTAATGGAGATAATGAGGGCTGCATCTGAGAAATGACAGTTAAAAGGAAGATACAGACATGCCTGGAATGTCGTTTAGAGGTACCCAAGAGGATTCACTTTCTGTTCAACACTAAATAGCAGTGCAATTAACACTCAACCTAGAACATAGTGGCTGGTATTAGCTCTAATTCTCATTCTCCTTATTTATGGAACACTGGGAAAGAAATAGTCCAGTATCATGAAAAGTATTTTCTGTCACTAACACAACAATAGTAAATAGTGTTATCTACTACTCACACTCACACACCTAAGTTATTCAGCATCATATATAAGACATGGATGAGGCTAAATATTTTTGCAAACACTATATTTAATGTGACTTGCATTAATGACAAGAGAAACCAAGCATTTATTGAGATCTTAGAGTATGTTAGATATTCTTTAAAGACTATGACCATTATAACTACTTTACGAGGTGGATAGGTGTGTATTTGTTAATATTTTCCTCATTTTACAAAAGAACTTGATACTTGGAGAAATTAAGTAACTTCCTCAAGGTAACAGAGTAATTAGTTAACCCATATTTGAACCTAGACCTATCTCATTTCAGTTCTTTCTTAACCAGCATGTAGCCTGCTGCTTTTATTATTATTTAGCTCTTTCTTTTATTGTGGATTTCATAGAAGATTTTTTCAATCATATAGGTTTTCCTCACCCCTAAATTAGTCCTTCCTTTATGCTGAGTAAAAGGTCTCAGGTAAAAAACCATTTAATAAGAAATGCTCTGGAATGCTTAGTGTGCTTTATAAAATTAAAGGCAACATAAAGATAAATAAAAGGGTTTGAGAGCATTTTGAATATAAGTGATGCCTTAAAATGTAGTTTTAGATGTTGAGTAATACAGAGTAATATTTTTTTTTTCTTCCACTGCTTCCTAAGACTTTGCCCTTGAAAATGTCCATTTGAAGCTCTAAGTAGGGAGGCTATTAATGGAAGGCAAAATCATTAGTTGTTTATTTATTTTTTCTTTTTTAAAATAGTCTTTTAGACCCTGGCCAGTAAATCCCCTGGTGACCGTGTGGCCCTGTGCCCTGAGCCTGCAGGGCTTTCACAGGTCCGCCTTCTTCTAGGAACTCTGCCTGCAACGTCAGGCCTCTACAGGCCTGCCCAAAGCCAGGAACTCCCCTGGCAACTGCTTGGTCCTACGCCCATGCTTGCTGGGCTTCCGCAGGTCCCCCATCTGTTAAAGACTCTGCCGGTGACTGCTAGGCCTCCGCAGGTCCGCCCCCATCCAGGAACTCCCACAGCGACCACACAGGCCTCCACCTGGCATGCGCATGGCCCCTGAAGGTACACCCCTGGCAAGTAAGTCCCCTGGCGACTGTGTGGCCCCATGCCTGAGCCTGCAGGGCTTCTGCAGGCCTTCTGTCAGTAACTCCGCCTGCAACCGCCAGGCCTCTGCAGGCCCACCCCAGGCAAGGAACTCCCCCGGCAACCACCTAGCCCTGCGCCCCATGCTTGCTGGGCTTAGGCAAGCCCGCTGTCTTCTACAGACTCTGCTAGCAACTTCCAGGGCCCCCTCAGGTCTGACCCTGCCCAGGGACAGTCCCGGCAACTGGAACCCACAGGGCCTCTGCGGACCAGACTTCTGCCAGGGACTCTGCCGGCAACCACCAGGCCTCTGCAGGCCTGCTCTCAGCCAGGAACTCCCCCATGAGCAACTGGCCCTGCATCCCACACTTGCCAGGCTTCTCTGTAGGTCCGCCTTCTGCCAGGGACTCCACCTGCAAATGCCAGGCCCCTAGCCAGGGTCACTCCCGGTGACTGTGTGGGCCTCCGCCTGGCACCTACGGGGCCTCTGCTGGCCAACCTTCTTCCAGAGACTTCACCCATGACCTCCAGGCCTCTCTGCAGGCCCACCGCCAGCCAAAAATTTCCAGGACAACATCATGGCCCTGCGCCCACCACTTGATGCAGTCCCGCCTTCTATCAGGGACTCCACCAGCAACTGCTGAACCCTGTAAGCCTACCCCTGGCCAGAGATTCCTCTGGTGACTGTGCAGGCCTGCGTCTGGCACCCACCAGCCTCTACAGGTCTGTCCCTGACAAGGAACTCCCCTGACAACCACGTGGACCTGCACCCCACACTTGACGGGAACCACACTCCCGTCTTCTGCCAGGAACCCCGCAGGTGCCTGCCAGGCCCCCGCAAGCCCGCCCCTGGCCAAGAACTCCCCCAGCAACCATGTGTCCCTGTGCCCTGAGCCTGCAGGGCCTCCGCAAGCCGGCCATCTTCCAGGGACTCCACTGGTGACTGCCAGGACTCGGTAGGCCTGCCCTCAGCCAGGAACTCCCCCAGTGATCACACAGCCAGCGCCTGGCACTCCCAGAACTGTGTGAACCAGCCCCCACCCTGCTGTTGGATCCATGGCTGCCACACTCTGGGGCTGCTCCCGCAGCCAGAACTCCCTGGCTGGGGCAGTCCCAGAAGATCTACATAATCACTCACTACAAAGTTCCAGCAACAATAGAGTGGTCCCACCAAGGTCTAATCTTCAAGAGACACCTTCCCAACTCTGAGTATGGACAGATGCAACAGTGAAAAAGAATCATGGGGCAGAATCAACAGAAAAACTCTGGCAATAGAAATAATCAGAGTAGACCAACCCCTCCAAGTAACAACAAAGCAGACACAGCACAAGACCTCCTGCATAGGTAAATGGCTAAGATGTCTGAAAATGAATTCAGAATCTGGATTGCAAATAAGATCAGCAGAATGGAGGAAAAGATGTAATTAGAATTTCAGGCAGTAATCCAAATGATGACCCAAAAGATGGCTCAAGAATTCAACGTTTCAAAGACAAAATGACCAAAGATTTTGACACACTGAGAAAAGAAGTTGCAGACCTTGAAGATTTGAGAAATTCAGTAGAATCCCTTAGTAACAGAATGGAGCAAGCAGAAGAAAGGATTTCTGACATGGAAGACAAAGCTTTTGAATGTGCTCAAACCTCCAAAGAGCAAGAGAAGTGGAAGGCAAAAACAGATAACTCTCTTAGATAGTTCTGGGATAACTCAAAGAAAACCAATATTCGCCTCATAGGGATCCCTGAAAGTGATGAAGTGGCTTCACAAGATCCAGAATCTCTTATTCATGAGATTATGAAAGAGAACTTTCCAGACATGCCAAGAGATTCTGAAATTCAGATAGAAGACAGTTTCAGAACCCCAGCATGACTCAACCCAAATAAGACATCCCCCAGGCACATCATAATTAACTACACTAAAGTTAATATGAAGGAGAAAATTTTGAAAGCAACCAGACACAAGAAATTGATAACCTACAAGGGGAAGAATATTAGAAAAACTGCAGATCTCTCTGATAAAACCATTTAAGATAGACGAGAATGGTCATTGGCTTTTAATCTCCTAAAACAAAATAATCTCCTCCTTTCAACCCAGGATCCTGTATCCAGCCAAACTGAGTTTTCATTTATGATGGAGAAATTAAAGACTTTAATGACATCCACATGTTGAAGAAATTTGCTATAACCAAACCAGCTCTCTAGGGTATTCTCAGACCTATCCTCCATAATGACCAGTGTAATCCTCCAATGCAAAAGTAACCTCATCCAGAAACTTTTTATCAAATTCCAACTTCCACAATGATGAAAGAATTAAAAATATCCACTAGATTTTCTAAAGATTTATCAATATTTTCAAGTCATGTGAATAGTTTAAATTGTCCTCTAAAGTGGCATAGGTTGGCTGACTAGACACAAAAACTCAGGCCAGATATATGCTGCATACAAGTATCTCATCTTACCTTAAAAGAAAAATTTAGACTCAAGGTGAAGGGATGGTTATCTATATTCTAGGCAAATGGAAAACAGAAAAAAGCAGGTGTTGCAATCTTATTTGCAGATACAATAGGCTTTAAACCAACCAAAGGAAGGATAAAGATGGACATTTCAAATTTGTTAAAGGTAAAACTCAATATGATGAGATTTCAATTATTAATATTTATGAACCCAATCAGAATGCACCTCAATTTATAAGAAAAACTCTAATAGACATGCGTAACTTGATTTCCTCCAGCTCCATAGTAGTTGGATTTTTAATACTCCTTTAGTAGTATTGGATATATCCTCTAAGAATAAGCTAAGTAAAGAAATTTTAGATTTAAACTTAATCATTCAACATCTGGATTTAACAGACATCTACAGAACATTTCATCCTAATAAAATTGAATACATATTCTTCTCATCAGCACATGGAACATACTCCAAAATAGATCACATCTTAGGTCACAAGTCTAACCTCAACAAATTTAAAAGAATAGAAATTATTCCTTGCATCTTCTTGGACTACCATGGAAAATTTGAACTCAACAATAACAGGAATGTGCAAACTCATACAAAAACATGGAAGCTAAATAACCTTCTGCTGAAGGATAGATGAGTCATAGACGAGTTAAGAAGGAAATTACCAAATTTTTGAAAGGAAATGACAATGAAGACACGAATTATCAGAAACTCTGGGATACTGCAAAGGCAGTCCTAAGAGGGAAATTTGTAGCACTGCAAACCTTTCTCAAGAAAACAGAAAGGGAGGAAGTTAACAACTTATTGGGACATCTCAAGCAACTGGAGAAGGAAGAACTTCCCAACCCTAAACTCAGCAGAAGAACAGAACCTAAATTAGAGCAGAATTAAATGAAATTGAAAACAAACAAATTATAGAGCAGATCAATAAATCAAAAAGTTGGTTTTTTGAAAAGGTCAATAAGAAGGATAAACCTTTGGCTAACTTAACCAGGAAAAAAAGAGTGAAATCTCTAATTTCATCAATCAGAAATGATAAAGACGAAATAACAACAGACTCTTAAGAAATCCAAAAAATCCTCAATGAATACTACAAGAAACTGTATTCTCAGAAATATGAAAATCTGAAGGAAATTGACTAATACTTGGAAGAACGCCACCTACCAAGACTTAGCCAGAACCAAGTGGAAATGTTGAACAAGCTTATATCAAGTTTTGAAATAGCATCAACAATACAAAATCTCCCTAAAAAGAAAAGCCCTGGACCAGATGGCTTCACATCAGAATTCTACCAAACCTTTAAAGAGGAACTAGTTAGTACCTGTATTACTAAACCTCTTCCAAAATATAGAAAAAGAATAAATACTACCCAATACATTCTATGAAACAAACATCACCTAGATCCCTAAACCAGGGAGAGACTCAACAAGAAAAGAAAATTATAGACCAATGTCACTAATGAATATTGATGCAAAAATATTCAACAAGATCCTAGCAAACAGAATCCAGCAACACATCAAACAAATTATACACCATGACCAAGTGGGCTTTATCCCAGGATCT
>CAUYON010122475.1:0-14563 GCA_963573935.1 Arctocebus calabarensis | reverse complement strand
GTCCAGTTTCAGTCTTTTACATGTGGATATCCAGTTTTCCCAGCACCATTTATTGAATAGGGAGACTTTCCCCCAAGGTATGTTCTTTTTTTAAAATAATTTTATTAAATCATAATTGTGTACATTGGTGCAATCATAGGGCAGAATGTGCTTCATATACAATCAGAAATATTTTGATCATACTGTTAGAGATAGCTTTCATGGCATTTTCTTGATCACTATATAAAGAAATTGATACTCTACATTTAATAAGTTTCACCATTACCCTGCTAAGATGCACTGTAGGTGTGATCCCACTAATTGCCCTCCCTCCACCCATCCTCCCCCTCCCCTCCCCTCCCTTTCCCTTTTCCCTGTATTCTTGTGCTATAATTGGGTTTTACCCTTCATATGAAAACTATAAATTAGCTTCATATTAGGGCTGAGTACATTGGATACTTTTTCTTCCATTCTTGAGATACTTTGCTAAGAAGAATATGTTCCAACTCCATCCATGTAAACACAAAAGAGGTAAAGTCTCCATCTTTCTTTAAGGCTGCATAGTAAACCCCAGTTAGATATTTTTATGTGATATATTCCTTTCCTTTCATATTGAATGAATAACATAAAAATATAGAAAGAGAAAAAGAAAGAATGAAAGGAAGGAGAAAGGGAAAAGAAAAAAGTGTGAAACATATAACACCCCAGGAAATAAAATAAATTGTAATCCATTTGAAGTTGTCTTCCTAAGTTGCTATTACAAATGAGATATAAATTGAAACTGCATATGCAAAAAAAGCATCACATTATGCTTCCCTTAATTAAGCATTCTTTAAAAAAAATTACATTTAAATACCTTGCAGATTAGTTTGTCTGACATTTGCCTGTGAGCATGTAAGGAAAATTCCATGTCCTATCCATGACATCAATCTATATTGCTACATTCATGCCTGATGCTGGAGCTAAAAACTCATGTTCTAGTCCACACTTCTAATCAAAGGAAGGTTTATTCTCCATAGATCACCATTCCGGCCTTCATTTTCCTCATCTCTGAAATGGAGCTAAAAATATATTCCATTCCTTCTTTAAATGTTTGTTCAGAGGAATAGCTTAGATAATTAATGAAGAACCTTTTCAATTAAATGACCTGCCCTGTTATTTTATTAAATATAACACTACTTATTAATTATGACCAATTAAATTTATGGCTCTGCTAGACATTCAATAGATCTTTAAGTCAATCTTGTAGCATATTTCTATTAATAGAGAACAAGTACAGAATGTTCCCATGTACATATACTCCTGTCACCCTTGGTTTCTATTACCAGCATCTTGTGTTGCTGTAGTACCTTATTATAATTAGGAAGAGAATAGATTATTATTAACTAACCACCCACAGTTTACATTATGGTTTGTTCTTTATGTTGAGTACTCTTCTGGGTCTTTGATTGATTTTCTAGTTTTTTTTCCCATATATATATCTCAGGTGCATTTTGCTAGATTTATAACTAAGAATTTCAAATTTTGATGTTAATTAAAATAGTTTTGAACTAAGTGCAGGGTCTCATTCCTCTAATCCCAGAATTTCAGGATGCTGAGTGTAGGGGATCACTTGAGTCCAGAAGTTCAAGACTTCAGTGAGACTTCTTCTTGAGACTTGTTCTTGCTTGATTAGACATTTACACGATAGATGGATTTGGGGGGAAGAAAATAAAATATCTTGTCTTCTGTAAGAGAGAAAATAGTTACTATACATTGTTTTGCTTTCATGATAGAGTGAGGTTCCTTGTTAGGATAGTTACAGTGAATTCAAGGAAATAGCTTTAAGTGTAGTCACCTGGGTAACAGAATGAGACTCCATTTGAAGAAAAATAAAATAAAATAAAATAAAATAAAAAGTTTTGTACTCTTAATTTCAAATTATAAATGTTTACTGCTTGTTTACAGACAAGTTAACCTTTGTATGGTAACCTTAAAAACATGTTCTAATGGCTACATGTATTCGTTACAAGAGTTCTTCTGTTGTTTTTGTCTAATTTGGGAGGACATTTCACATTTTAAATTATACCATCTATGAAAAAAAAGATTTATTTCCTCTTCCCAGTCTGTACAACTTTAATTTTATTTTCTTGCCTTCTTTAATTAACTAAGAAATCCAATATAATGTTGAATAGAAGTGGTGAGCATGTACTTACTTGGCTTTTTTTCTGATCATAGCCTAAAAGTATCTGTTTCTCTACATTTAGTATGATGCTGGAGGTAGGGTTTTTGTAGACATTCTTCATAAAGTTGAGAAAATTTTCTTTTTTATTTCTATTTTGCTGATTTCAGGAAAAATTTCCCCTTTCTCTTGGAAGTTCACTGAAAGATCAACTCACAATTAAGTCAGATTAATAAAAGAAAAAAATTATTTACTGTGTACATGAGAAAAATCACAGAGTGATTACTCAGTATCCCAATAAGATCTAGATATTTTTACACACAGAGGAGGAAAAAAGTGAGGGATATAGGTAATTCTGCTTGGAACAATAAATGGTTGCTAAGGAGGATGAATGGATGGAGAAGAAAGATCAATTTGTAAATGATTCTCTTTGCAAATTACATTAAACTTTAGAGACAGGTATTATATTTTAAATGATTTTGGAGTATTTATTGCAGTATTGTCGCAGCCCCTAGGGCCCTGGTCTCAATTGCAGCAGACAGGAACCAAGCCAGACTCGGGATTAGAAGTACAAGCTTGGGTGGCACCTGTGGCTCAAAGGAGTAGGGTGCTGGCCCCATATACCGGAGGTGATGGATTCAAACCCAGCCCTGGCCAAAAACTGAAACAAACAAATAAACAAACAAAAAAACATTATTTGGCTTGGTGCCTGTGGCTCAATGGGCTAAGGTGCCAGTCACTTACACCTAACCTGGCAGTTCAAATCCAGCCCCTGGGCCCGCCAAACAATGAGGGCTGTATCCAAAAAAATGGCCTAGCGTTGTGGCAGGCACCTGTAGTCCCAGCTACTTGGGAGGCAGAGGCAAGAGACTTCCTTGAGCCCAGGAGTTGGAGGTTGCTGTGAGCTGTGATGCCACAACACTCTATCCAGGGTGACAGCTTGAGGCTCTGTCTCAAAAAAAAAAAAAAAAAAGAAAGTACAAGCTTGTAGGAAGTGGGCTAGCCTTGATTGCAGTTAGCCTTGAGCAACCTCCACAGTAAACTTTTATTGAGACAGCACAAGAGAGGTGAGGGGACTATTAAACAATGACTATGTGCCCAAGGCTCCCTGTGGGCTTGGGTTCTCTCTCTGCAAGGAGCACCTGCGGATGAATTGACCAAGGGCCCACCCCCCAGCTGCAAATCATCTTGCTCAGAGGTCGTCTAGCTCTTGGCCTCCTCTACACAGTATAGATGACTTTTCCTGCAATATAGTGAGTTCACAGGGAAGGGAAAAGAAGGGAATTCATTTGCTCTTTTGATGGGTCTTTCTGGTTATGCACATAGAGGGACCGTTCCTTCTGAGGGCCTGTTGATCTCAAAGGGCCTATAACTGAAAATACTCTTTATCACAAGGAATCATATTTTAGGATGAAATTTCCTGATTTCCTTCACTGAGACTGTTTATCGTGAAGAAGTATTGGCTTCTGTCAAACATGAGCTCTGTCTATTGATATGATCACATTACTTTTCCTTTTAGCCTGGAGATGTGATGAATTGCATCAATTAATTGTGGAATATTGCACTAGCATTGCATACCTTGGCCATAGCATATAATTATGTTCATATATTGTTGGACTTGATTTGTTAACATTTATGGAGGTTTGGAATTTATATTCATGAGCTATTGGTCCATAGTTTTCCTTTCATAATGCCTGGTTTTGGTGTTAGAGTACTGTTGGCCTCATAAAATGAGTTAGCAAGTGTGCTCTCTGCTTCTATTTTCTAAACTTATTTTATTAAATTGTTATCTTTTATTCTTTAATGTTCAGTAGAATTCACTAGAGAAACTACTTGGTCCTAGCTAGTGCTTTCAGATTTAAAAGTGTATTAATGAATGATCTACTTTTTGATATAGATATAGATCTATTCATATTATCTATGTGTCCTTGTGTGAGTTTTGGTAGATTATGTGTTTCAAGGGATAGGTACATTTTATCTGTTATTAAATTTGTGACCATAGATGTTTTTATAATGTCCTTTTTTTCATTGAATGCCTATGTCCCCTCTGTTAAGTTTAATATTAACAATTGTATCATCTCTCTATTCCTTTTGGTTTACTAAGTTAGGGGTTGACCTAATTTGTTTAAAAAATTCAGTTTTGGTACTGTTGTTATTAATTTTGTCAATTATTTTCCTTTGTAAAATCATTGTTTTTGCCTTGTTTTTACTGTTTATTTTATTCTGCTTAGTTTGGGTACAATTTGCTCTTCTTGATTCCTAATGTGGAACACTTAACTATTGATTTTAGATTGCTTTCTATCATTACTGTCATTTATTAACTATTATTACTTTAAACATTTCCTGAGTTTCTTTATCTTTTTCCTTCTTTCTAGTATTCTGATACAGACATTATTTTGTCTTCAGTTTTTGAAGTTTTTATTGTTATGTCTTCTGCCTTATTGATTCTTTTCTTGGCTATACCCAGTCTACATATTGGTGAATCAATAACAATCTTTATTTCTGTTGGATTTCAAGGCAACTACCTGTCTCCTAAAATATCTAAGATGTAGGCAGTTGGCTGGGTTCTTGGTTCTTGGAGTGATCTTGTTATCTTGGTTGATAAATGGCCAGACACTCCAAAATAAGGCAAGCATAAAACAAAATTTATTGAGAAAGAGAAAGACAGGTTTACAGAGTAAGACCAGAGCATAGGCTTACAGAGGTAGATACACTTACCAAACACAGCAAATGAGTCCCCATTGTCAGGACAAATAAAAAGGCATGGATGATGACCTGTGGTCTCCTTTTATCCTACTTGTATTGGTCCTACCTCATGAGTCAGAGATCACCTTGGAAACAGAGGACTTGTGGACTTCCTTCTCCAAGAACCTCTTATAGTGTAGGGACCACAATGTAGATTTAAGCTAAATACATGGTAATTAGTCTTAAGACTATTCTAGATCACCTTCAAGACTTTATTGTACCTGTTATTAGGCTAATGAGTCTTCTACATCTTTTTGTAGTTGGCACAGTAAATTCAGATAAGCAGATTGGAAGGGTCCTCCCCTCCCCAGGTATGAGCAATCAATTGGGATAAAATTAAGGTGGGTGGCACCAAGATGGAGGCCCATGCACTGCTCCTCCATCCTCCTTCCCAAGAGAGCTGTTCCTAACTACCTACCTAAGGTTTCTGTTACTGTGTTTCTCATTTTGATAATTTCTTTTGCTTCTTTGGTAGAGTTTCTATCTCTTTCCTAACATTATACATCTGTTCTTATATGTTATCAACCTTTTTCAACAAAGTCCTTTGCATGTAATCATAGCTACGTTAAATTTCTAATATAATTTCAAAAATATCTGCTATTATCTCTGTTTAGTTTTGAGGTTTGGTTTGTCTCTTCTGACTCTTTTTTTGGGGGCCTGGTAGCATGTACTATAATTTTTTTTTTTTTTTGAAAGCTGGACATGTTATATTAGATTAAAAAGAACTGATGTGGGTGGGGCTTTAATGTGGAGTTTATGTTTCTGGCCAAGAGTGAGGCTATGACTACTCTTTGCAGTAGTTATGGTGTCAGAGGCTAAAATTTTCTCTAGTGCTATGTCAGCAACCTGTTCTAGGTTCTTGGTGTCCTCTGGATGAATAATGACCAGACACACTAATAGCAAGGCAAGCATGAGGCAAAGTCTATTGATCAAAGTAAGACACCTTTGCCACAGACACCAAACAGGGCCACTGTCATTATAGGAGAGCCTCGATTATAGTTTAAGTTCCTGTTTTATATTGCCTAGGTTGGTTCTTCCTTGTGGTTGTGCATTTTTATTGAACCACTTTGAAGGACAGTTGGGAGTTATATAATCTGAGTCCACTGGGTGGTAAACAGCAATGCAGCTTTAAGCTAATGAGATGATAATTAGATTTAAGCTGCTCTAGGTCACCTTCCAGACCCTACTGCCCTTCCACTGCTTGGACACCAGTGGGCTGAGAAATCTGTATTTCTAGAGGCTCCTTATTAGAGCAAGAAGCTTACGGTCCTTTTAACTAGAGCCTTCTGTTATGTACAAAAGCTCTATTGATGTGGTGTGAAGCAGAGAGAAAGCGTTCTTAGGTCCTTTTAGGACCTACTTAGACTTCAAGTAGGTCTTAGATGTGTAGTAAAGCAGACAATCTCCAGTTATGAATGATTTAGATTCTGTAGGTTTGTTCTTAAGTTGAATCTGTGTGTAAGTTGTCCAGGCATATTTATTACCTATTACCTGAAACTGTTAGTAAGTGTGAGTCACACATCAGTCAGTTATTTTTAACTTGGGGACTTATGGTAATATCTTCCTTTTATAAGTGTGATTTATACTGTATGTAAATTAGATGTTTGTAACTTGAAGACTGCCTCTATTTTCCTGCTCCCATGTCAAAGATGGGGGGAGCTGGAGTTGGGGTATTTCTCTTCTCCTATGTGGTTTATGTTTTGCTAAAACTCCTGTCAGTTAAGCTCTGGTAAAATAGCTTCCCTTGAGGGCAGGTCTCCCTAAGAAGAAGTGATAGCACTGGGCATATTTCAAAATGGTTACTTTTTCCCTTCCCCCGACCAAAGCATGAAAGGGTTTTAATTTGATTTTCACAGTGAGAAAGTGGTAAAGTTCCTGGAGATAAACTCAAGAAAATGTAGGTAAACCCTTAAAATTAGGTTGCTTCAGTGTGTCTCATATTCAAGCTAGTCTACACAGAGCTTCAAGTAATTCATCATCTACAGTTTAAAGTGTTCTTATAATACTGACTGCAGCAGGAGGCTTCTGCTTCTGAGTTATTGCGCCCATTAAGCTGTGATTGTCTATAGATACCGGTCTATCTTCTTCGGTTTGGGGATAACAATTTGCCTTGTAACATCAGCGCTCTGATGGGTAAAAATAGTTAATGATTATCATTTTTTTTCACCTTTTCTCTTGTTTGAGAATGGGAGAGATGACTTTTACTTAAATATTGGGCCAGAGAAGGAAACTCTTCCCAATTATTAATGCTAAATAATGTTAACTATTTTAAGAAAGGACTTCATTTTGTAGAATAACTTGCAAAAACTTACTAGAAATTTTGAGATCTTCTAACATAACACACTCATTTTATAAGTCAGAACATATCAGTATAGATCCCACACAACATTTCTGGAAAAATTACTTCTAAAATTTAGTTATCTCAGGTCCTAACCTAGCACTTTTTCCCCTAAAACATAAATGAAATAAAAGAGGCAGAAGTGCAAACAGGCAGATGTCTGAAATCATTGTGTCTGTTCTTATAGCTCTGCTGTCTGCAGGAGAGAATACTAGAGGACAGAAAGAGTGACTCTGAACCCAGAGTAACTATCCAGGGAAAGGATAGAATTAATTAGTCATGATCAAGGAAACTTTAAAAAATGGTAAGTGTGTAGGCCTTCCAAAGGGTTCAACTTATCTATACAGGATGGACAGATGAAGAAAACAAGTGAAAACTTTCAAGACTTCATTATACTTCTGTGTCATTTAATGAACTTACTAGTACCTGACTTAGAATCTTCAAAATTAAGGAATGAGATAAACCTGATGAATAGAAAAGAAATATTGCTCTGGGTAAAAGGTAACAATAGAGCATTAAAGTTAAGAAAAGAAATGAAAAATGTGCACTCTGAGTTTGAATAACCTGGTTCTGACATTCTTAAGAGGAAAGATTGCTTCATGTGACTTTAAATTTTTATTATGCATTTTATCTTAGGGAGTACAGCACATCTAATTAATGTACCATGATAAATGGAGTTTCTGTATCATTAGAACCTACTTATAAAGAATGAAAAGGGACCTTCATGTGCAAACATAGAAAAGTTAATCCCTAGCTATCAAAGGTTCAACTCCTGCAAAGTCATTTCACTTTGTTCATATATTTAATAGGAATCATTTATATAGTATTCAAGCAATGGGAGAAAAACTGCAAAAAAAAAGTTTTAATTGAGCTATTCAACTATCAATTCAGGCTTGTCAGATTGTGAGAAGAGAAATTGAGATAGGAATCTTGAGAGAGAATTTCTCACTTAAGAAAAAAAGCCTGGGAAAACCCAAGTGGAATTTCTTTACTTTCTGTGATGGAGAAGAAACTTGCCAATTACTATAATTTTTAAAAGAGTGAAACAGGAAGTAGGGCTCTATTAAATTTAGAATTCTGAGAGCCAGCTTCCACAGCCACAAATCAACACAACATTTTTAATATCCTTACCTTAACAATGACCTTTTTAGTGAATATGTTTTATATGATGAAAAATAGAGTGAAGACAAACCTAGATGCATATTTGCAATCTCTACCATATGAATATTTTTATTAGTCTCTATGTAAAAAATATTTTTGAGAATTCATGGCAGAAAACCTTTATGGTGTTTTATTTACATCGAAGAATAGTAGATTAAAATGGAAAATTGAATTCCCCATAAGAGAAATAAAAAAGTTTTTCATTGCCATGAATGTGCAAGTTTATAAGCTAGAAATATATTAGCTCAAAAGACATTTTACATAGAACACTCCAGCCATATTGCCTAATATGCCAGTCTGTATGTTTCTTTTGTCTTTTTCTATTATTTCTTCTTATCCGGAGAAAATAATTTCCTTTTTAAAAAAATTTTTTGTTAACATTTCACTACATTCACAGGAAGAATAAACAATAGAATTATTTCATGCTATTGCAAAAAATACAATGAAATAGAAAATTCTCTCTTATGTAAACTAGAATAAACAGCAAATTTGCAATTTTACATGAGATATTTATACCAATTGCAGAAAACTTTTAACTGTCACTTACAAATTAAGTATGTAAAATAGAAGAAAACGAGTGGAGAAAATGAGTACAGAGAAAAAGCATTTTGCCTTCAATTTATAGATTTTACAGGGTTTTGCCTTATGTTAAACTTAGGATATTACTGATGAATTCCAGAATGCAAATCTATGATTCAATAGATAGTATTGTAGACAGTTTTCTGCTCTAAGTCATTTTTTAAAGTCACTTTTCTTCCTTTAACTGGGCAATTATACATAAAGAAGGATCATAACTTTGGGAGTCAATATATATTTCTCAGACAGCTTCTAATATAAAAGTTACATATTCTCATATATTAAAAATGAGAGGTACTAAATAAGGCCTCTTCTACTGCTTGACCATTTTTAAAATAATGTGTCTCTTATCTATATGTAGGTGTATGTATACTGTACATACATGCAACCTGTACATAGTATATATTCATAACTATCTAGTCCTTCCACTATCTTAATATGTCCTATAAACATAGCTATTTGACTCATTACCAAAATTATATTTATGTAACCTATTATGTCTTTTTGTTTCTGTCCTGGGCAATGTACTTCTTCCACGGTGATGAATTGTGTCAGGAAGAGGAGACAGAGGAGAAGGGGGGGGGAGAGGGGAAAAAGAACAACAGCACTTTCATCATCCAAAAGACATAGCCTAAAAAAGTGGGAACCCAGAGAACTGATAATAGTGTAGTGTATTAAAGACTAGATGACAATGATTTGCAGATGCATCTGCATTAGCTAACACTTAGTGAAGGAAAAGTTCTTTAAAGACTTACTGTACAGGCTGGGCGTGGCGGCTCACGCCTGTAATCCTAGCATTCTGGGAGGCCAAGGCAAGAAAATTGCTTGAGCTCAGAAATTTGAGGCCATTCTGAGCAAGAGCAAGACCCTGTCTCTAATATAGACAAAAGAATTAGTTAGGCTTTGTGGCAAATGACTGTAGTCTCAGCTACTTGAGAAGCTGAGACAGAATGATGTCTTGAACCTAGGAGTTGAGTTTTCTGTGAGCTGAGGCCATGGCATTCTAGCCTGGGGCAACAGAGTGAGACTCTGTCATAAACAAACAAACAAAGAAACACTGACTGTATAAATAAGCATATTTTTAAATGCATATTTTTTCCATTAATTTATATTATTCACTTGACAAAGTAGAGTTTTCTTGGAAAAAAGGAAAGTTATAAATGCTAAATGTAATACACCTATATAATTAGTCATATTTTTATAAAGAAAATTTTGTCATACTCTATTCTGAAGGCTTATTTTTCTATTTTTTTTTAATGAAGATAAAATGATTATTTAGAAGCTTTAAGGTAATGCTATTTAAAGTTCATCCATAGTGGACTCAAATACTACAAAGCTTGATATATTAAGTAATAATTAAAGAATCATGAACTAGGCTAGATCCTGGCTTGGTTTTCTTTTTGGATTTTGATCTACTCAAGGCTGAAATTGTTGTAAGTTATTTAGTTCTCAGTTTTAACTATCAGTGATTAAGCACATCGTGGATATCATAAGTCTATGCAGAGTATATTTTCCCTGTTGCTTACAGCAGGGCCCATTGTTATAAGAACATAATAATAATAATCTCATTTATCCACATGCATTATAATTTATGATACAGTTAGAACGATTTAGCAAATTCTTGAAAATGGGTAAATTAGAAAAGAAATATAAATTATAACAACATAGTATTACATTTGGAAGATTTGAATTTTTTTATTACTTTCTAAATTTATTGGTATTTTACTTTAAATCATAATGAATCTTGGCATATAGATTGCCAGCTATTCAAACTATCTTCACAAATTCATTATTCTATTGGCATGTGGAGACATGCATTTGGAGGGGGGGAAAAAGGAAAAAATTATTGCTTAGGATCCTTAATAAATTCATTGCAGTACAAGAATGAAATGTGGTAACATATTATATTATCTTCCTATAGTTTTTCAGGCATTGTAATACTATTTTCCTGATGAAAGTTAAATATGGCATTATAATTTTGAGGTTTTTAAAGAGAAGGTGTCAAAACAGTCACCATACATGGGGAAATTAACATTGAGAGTAAATGTATCTTTATTTACAAAATATGAATTAGAAAATTTTGCAAAATATTTACAAACTATTCTCTATGTGTTGGCCACTTCTTTCTACACAAACACAAAGTCTTCTCTCTGACTCATGGTGAACATAGTCCAAGATATCTGTTATCCAAGTTTGTTAATTTTTCCTATGTATAAAACTGTTGGGACACCATGTAGTTTTTTTATTCTAAAGAATGTTAAGAATTACATTAAAAGTAAAGATAATTCTAAGAGTTTCCCTATATTTCATGCCCAGTTTCCCTGCTATTAACATCTTAAATGAGTATACTACATGGATCACAATTAACCATTATTAACACATTATTATCAATATTATCAGTTGTAATAGCAAGTACAATTTATATGTTGTTTGGATATTGTAAGTTTTTAACTAATGCCATTTTTTGGTTTCACTATCACACCCAAGATACGGGATCACACTTACCTGTAATGTCTCCACAAGTTCCTTTAATTGTCAATTTCTTATGCTTTCCTTACTTCAGAACCTTGCAAATTTGGAGAAACACTGGTCAGGCATTTTATAGCATTCCATTATACTGGAATTCTGTCTAATGAATTTATTATTTGAGTGGGCTTATGGCTTTTGGGGCAAAGATTAAAAAGGTAACATACAAGTTTTATCATATCATATTAAGAGTATAAGCTTTTAAAAAGATTTTTTAGTATTCATGTTGACCTTTATCATCTGGTAAAAGTAGAGTTTGTCAGGTTTCTCAATTGTATGTTACTCTCACAATCCCATGCCCACTCTACTTCATACTGTATTGTGACCCAGCACAGAGTGAAGTCACTAGGTACAGTCACACTTCAGAAGTGGGGAGAGGATAGATATGCACCTTGTTCTTGAGAGTAATATTATCTAAATTATTTAAAATTTTCTCTGTGGAAGATTTCTCTTTTATACTTGATTATTTTAAATCATGTATTTATATCAGTATGGACTTGTGGATGCTCATATTTGGGGCCATAATATAATGCTAATTAACTTACTTTGTTGAGAATGTCCCAACTTTGGTCATGGGAAGCCCTGTCAGTTGGCTCTTGTGTTTCTTTAATATACTCATACAGATAAATACATTTTAAGTACTTACTTTATGCCACTGCAAGACACTTCAATCTTAGTTTGTGTAGTTCCTGCCAAATCTTAGACTAAGCAACTTCTCCAAGGAGCCCCTATTGTTTTTTTGTTATTATTATTATGAATGGTTTTATAAAGGAAGATCTAAGCACCGACTATACTTTCTGTTAACAGGATTGTCAAGATTAAAACAATAATAAGCTATCACCTGACAACTTGCAAGAATTTCTTTTATCAAAAATATGAAAGATAAGTGCTGCAGAGGATGCAGAGAAGAGGAAACTCTCATACATCATTTACATCATATGTAAATTGGTACAGCCATTATGGAAAATGGTATGTAGGTTTCTCAAAAAACTAAAAATATAACTATTAAACAGCCCAGTAATCTCACCTCTGAATGTCTTTCCAAAGGAGCTAAAAATTAATACAATGAAGGAATATCTGTTCATTTTAGGCATTACTGAAAATTGTCAAGATACGTAATCAACTTAAGTGTTCATTATCCCATGAGCAGAGAAGATTTGGAATACTCATCAGCCTTAAAAGAAGAAATTTTGTCATGTACAACAACTCCTTAGCCTTAAAAGGAGAAATTTTGTCATGTGCAACAACTCCTTAGCCTTAACGGAGAAATTTACAACAACTCCTGTCATTTGCAACAACTCCTTAGCCTTAAAAAGAGAAATTATGTCAGGTGCAACAACATGGATGAATCTGGAAGAGATTGTGCTAAGTGAAATAAGCCAGACGTAAAAGACCCATCTCATAAGACCTCATTTATGCGTGGGATATGATAAAGTTGAACTTACAGTAGTAGAGGGTAGAAAGATGGTTACCGGAATCTAGATTCTGGTCCTTCTATCTGAAACCTTGTACAATCTTTTGCAAAGCAGACTGGCTATGGTCAGTGATAATATGTATTTCAAAATAGGTAAAAGAATGGATTTCAAATGTCTTCTAAAAAGTTTATAGCTAAGTGCGGTGATGGATCTGTTAATTAGCCTGACTGAACCATGCTAACTATAAGTGTATATCCCATAACTCCAAATGTTTATGTATACTTTGCAGGTTTAACTATCATACGATGTCATTTACTTTAACCTTAGTCACATATGTTGCTATTTCTCAAATTATTTAACCTCAATGTGTAAATGTCCTTCCCCTTTCTGAAATTCACCAATTAAATTTTTAGGTTTTCCTTTCTTCAAAGGTATGTAGCAATACCATCAATATTATTTTCAACATTCTCACAAGTGAAAAGGGGAATAAAATCTTATCCATTTACATGGTAAAACAGATTTCTGGAGTTTAAGATTCTGCTTGAAATTTCTCAAATTCTTGGCATTTAAAATAATTCAATGACATTATCAGACAAATCAAATTCTAACTAAAGAAAAAGTTATTTTGCAGAAAGAATAGCAATGTTTATCTAGTAAGAATAAAAGGACTTCAGTCAATTTTCAGATTATTTGTATTTATATTTTTATGTTATCTATGATCAAAATTACTTGGAATGCTAAAGTACTGTATAAGTCCATATCTAATTATTTGTCAAAAAAGTAACAAATTGGAGACCCCATCATTTGGACAGAATTTTGTTCAGAGTAAAGATTGCGGAAGCTTTGAAATTTCAACCCATAATTTCCAACTTCCAGCCTGAAGATATGTATTATACTGTATTATATTATACTAAATATGACATAAAATAGCATATTTATGTACCTTTCTTCTTATTTTCACTAAAAAATAAAGTGGCATCCTATAGAACCATGCTGTTAGAAATCAAGGATAGCTAGAAAGATTTGATACATATTTTTATATCATCACAGATATAGAATTGGTATATTTTGAATACTTTAAATATTAACTAAAATCTAAAAAATATGAAAATGACAAAATTGTGTTTTA
The DNA here is from genome assembly GCA_963573935.1 of Arctocebus calabarensis. NCBI lineage: Eukaryota > Metazoa > Chordata > Mammalia > Primates > Lorisidae > Arctocebus > Arctocebus calabarensis. The sequence continues at coordinate 533 of CAUYON010122475.1, read as the reverse complement.
TCTTTGACAAAAAAGAATTATTGGGCCCTAAAGTAAATGCTTCACATGAAAAATATATATCCAGAACCCATAAATGAAACTTTGTTTCAAATATTTTTTATAAAATTAAGAACAAGTGATAATATAACTTTGGACAATGCCTCTTACTTTTCTTTTTTTAAGTAGACTAGTTCCTTAGTCTATTTGTGTTCTCATACACTTTAAAGGAAGAGAGTATGAGAAAGATGGCAGCTGCATCTACTTCTTGTGAGGGCTTCAAGTCACTTCCACTCATTGCAGAAAATGAAAGGGAGCTGCTGTGTTCAGATCACAGGGAAAGAAGAGGAAGGAAGAAGGAGAGGAGAGGCAAAGTCAGGCTCTTTAAACAACCAATTATCATGGGAGGTAAGAGTGAGAACGCACTCACTTCCTTGAGAATGGTACCAAGTCATTCAGGAGGGATCTGCTACCATGACTCCAATTCCTCTGACCAGGTCTCACCTTCAAGAGAAGGGGGCAAAAATTTCTACATGAGACTTGGTGGGACCAGACAA
>CAUYON010122474.1:0-19345 GCA_963573935.1 Arctocebus calabarensis | reverse complement strand
CAGTTTGGCTGGGTGGTGCTGGCTCAGGTTTTCATAAGGATGCAGTCCAGATGTGAGCCAAATCCACAGTCATCTGGGAACAGGCTGATGATAGAGTGTCCCCTTACAGGATGGCAACTTCATGTCACTGCAGGCAGGAAGCCTCCATTTCTTGCTGGACATTGACCAGAAGCTTCAGTTTTTCCCGTGATGCTCAAAAGGAGAGCAATTAAGCTCCACTTCTTAAAATGAAGACTTTATCAACATATTTTAAAACATTGCAGTTTTCCAAAGGACAATTAGATTACGAAACCTTTGAGATTGACTTACAGCATATGACAACCAGGAGTAAAGTGATTCTACTCAGTGGAAGACAACAGGTATTTTCTTTTGTCACACAGAAGAGAAATTAGACAGTTTAATTCTTCCAGGCTGATCGTAATAGTCTTATAAACAATGTCTAGGAGAAATTCTAGAATGAATACAATCATTTGATATGGGCATTGCTACGGTTTTTTTCTTCTGTTTCATGGGTCTACATTTTTATTTGGATTCACAACTACCTTAGAATTTCCCTTCATTGTTGTATGTGGGACCACATGATTTCCATCCAGTATCAACCTTGCAAACTTTTCATAGAAGAGTGCCTGGATCTTTTGCTTATGTGGCACTGAAACCTAAGATATGTGACTATTCTGGCCTAGAGTTAGATCTTCTAAATTTTGGCCAAAAATATCTATGGAGTGGAAGCAAAAATGACATGTTTTCTGGGACTAAAAAATCACAAGTTCTGGCCCTCTAGATCTCTCTTATTAATGAGAACTGACATCAAAGGACATCTCAGAAACACAGGGCACCTTGATGTCTCCCAGCCTCCAAAACTTCTGTGGGCCACTGCATTAGATCTTATGTTTAAATTCTAAATAACTATTGTTTCCTTCATTCGCTAAAAATTTTAGGAACAATGATATGCCACGGTGTGTCCTGCCATTACCTACATCTCAATCTACTTTAGTACATAGTACTTCATTCTGACTTAACCAAGCACGTGATAATGTATTCTGAATTTCCAATGCTAGTAGTGAATTATCCATTTTAATGGAAGCAAATACTGACATAGATAAATGAAAAGAGAATATTTTCAAAATAGAAGTGGTTTCTGAAATACAGATAAACAATTTTTGCCGAAGATTTCCCTTCCCAACTACATTTTCATGTTTCCAATTGGTTCGCATGCCTCAATATGCAATTTGATGTAAAGAAAAGCTTTAAGATGAACATCTTTTGGAAAAGATGTATATCTTACTGATTTGATGTCTTTCATAAATATTTCATGCATGAAAAATTGAGATCAAAATTCTACTTTATATTAATAGTTTTGTTGGTTAATGAAAGAAGCAAGTTTGTTTAGTTTCAAAACATCAACCTGGTAACTTGTATTTCATCTACTCATCTACCAGTATGGGCTGCGCCAAATACCAGCACAGACTTGAATTAGTTGCTTAGAAAAATCATCAAAATATGTTTGAATCTTCAATTTAACTTCTGAATTTGCTTGCTTCTAAATTGAGTGATGTCCTAGGCACTGTAAAATTCACTTCACTACAAAGGGGAAGAAAGACGTTGTGAATAATAAAACCTAACAAGAAATGTGTGTCTGGCTTCTGAGAACTGGGCTGTGCTATTTATGAAGCCTATCTAGAAAAGAATTAAGATAAACCTTGATATGATGGTAGGATAACACCAAAAATTAAAAAACATTAAGTGTTTCAAGTGATATTGAAACCAAAAAGACTTTCCCATTTAATGAATCTAAAATTTTAAAGGACAGCTGCCTGAGGTATTTTAGTTTGTTTAAATTCCCCTTACTCCAATGCGTACTGGGCAGTTTTGTAGAAATTTCTAGATATCTGAACCCTTCCCAAGAATGAATGGGCACGTTGCCCGAAATCTGTTGTTTTTCACTGTGGTATAATTAGAATGTCTGAATGACTCTAGGCCAAGACAAATAACTGAGCTAAAAAATGTAAGGAAATTTTCAGCAATCATTAGGAGGAAAAATATTGAGAAAATAGATCCCCAAATCCACTTATTCAACAAGTATTTATTGGGTGCCCACTCTGTGTCAAACTTGGACTATAATCTGAGGACACAATAGTGAGCAGGATAACAATTTTTCATTTGCTTGTAAAGCTAATGGAAAGTCAGTAAGGACAACAGTCAGAAACCAAATAAGATGAGACACCACGGTGCAATGTTCCGGTGTAAACGTGTGTAGACAACATAGAGGAATGCCACCAATGCCCTCAGTGAAGGGTGGGCTCAGCAGTTACTGGAGTGTGGTTAGGGGACAGCCGTCCACACTCCAGCTGTCAGCAATGGCTGCCAACAGCTGCTTCAACCAAGGTCACACCCATCTGTGGCAGTCTGCATCTAGCAAGAGAACAAATAGAAGGTAGGAAGTTGGACCATGGGGGCACAAAGCAAACAATTTTGATGGGCAATACTCATCTCAGAGCATCATGCTAGGTCGGTTGAGGCTTTTTCATATCTACATTATAGTTGGATTCCTCTCTTTACTCAATTCTAGTCCCTCCTTTCACTGGAGGGACTTTCACTGGAGTTGATCCAGAAGAAACAACTCCAATACAAATCTCCTTCTCAGCATCTGCTTCCAGAGAACCTGACCTGCCACCGTGGAAATGGTGGAAACACTTGACACAGTAGGAGGGGAGGGAGCAACCAGGAAACACTTACTAGACAGAGTAGCATTAAAACAAGAATGGACACTAACCAAGTCATTTTGCAAGGGAAAGGAGGGCTGAGGACAAGAAAGCAAAGAGAGTTTCAGAGGCTAAGACTAAAAGTTCTAATGAAAGAGAAGTACAGAAAGAAAGGAGCATGTTTTGCATAAGGAGGGCGTGAGATACAGGTAGGAGTTAGACATAAAAGCACCTCCCAAACATATATAAGATCATAATGTGTCTTTAAAAACCACAGGAGGATTTAAGCATGGGAGTGATCATTCTGCTTGCAGTAGAGAGACACATTTGGGGTGACAGTGGTACAGGCAGGGCACCTAAATAAACAAGCAATGTCATCTGGGTAGATTATGATAAAATAGAAAGTTGGGTCAGATGAGTATAAAAGAATAGACAGAAGCAATACTGAGGTGATGGAATCAATAGGACCTTTTGATTTGTAAATGTGAGATAGTAAGAGAGAAAAAATCAAAAATGCTATTTTGTTTCCTAGTTGAGAGAACTGGTAGATAGGGGCACTATTCATTAAGATAGGAAACAAGAGAAAAGGAGAAGGTGGGGATGATCTCAGCGTTGGACACAAGATTGATACAGAAATGTGTTGTTCCAGAGGGGATCGCCAGCTTTATCAGCATACCATCAGCATGACATCAGTATATCCTTATTCAATTAGAGCAGTAGTCATAGCAGCAAGTCATCAACATAGAAGCGCTTGTTAAAGCTCATGTATGTGGTTGGAGAACTTCCAGGGAGGGATGTTCAAGCAAGAAAAGACTTGGGGAAAATGGTAAATAATAACTACATAGAGGAAATGGCTGAAGAAAAATAGAAGACAACTAAGAAAAGGAATAATGTTATTTACAGAATGTAGGAGTACAGCATTGGCATGGAATGGGCAGGGGACACACCAGATCTCAAGGAGCTGGGAGGGAGGGAGCAGTGGAGGCACCTAATGTAGAAACTTCCCAAGAAATGTAACGTGGAAAAGACGACCAGAGGAGGGAGAAAGAGAGGGACACTGAGAAGGACAGGGGAAGGGGAGGGAGAGGGAACTGGACGGAAGGAGCAGTGGGAACCAAAAAGAGCTACTCTCAATGATGATGATAATGTGCTTTGTTGCTGCCAGATTTTTTGTTGTTGATTTTATTTTAATGGGAGACATCAGAATATGGGATCCAGAGAATAGATGGTGCATTACCCGTGGAGTAGAGAAAAGATGCCTCTTGAATTGTAGTGTGAGTGAGAGGAAGGGGAAAAAAATGGATGGCGAGGGGCAAGTTCCTAAGTCCAGAGGGAAATCAAGAAATTCCCTTTTGGGAGGATGCTAAAATCTCCATGAAGTAACATGGTATGTCAACTGCTGAGAGAGATCCTGACTAGTAGGCTAGAATTTTTGACACTAGAAAAGATTATTTTGAAAAGAGATTTTGGAGATTAGGAAAAGGAACTAATGATAAAAAGAAACAAAGGAGGGTTGCTGAGCAATTGATAACCAACTTTCTGCTTCCATTGATTCCTGGATTATTTACTTTCTTCCAATCTAATAAATAGCAGGGAGTTTTTATCCTTCACAGTAAGAATTTTCAGCTTGCTTTTGTGGGCATCTCTTCCTGACATCTTAACCTATGGTTGTTTTATAAATGAACACGGAACAACATCCCAGGGAAAATCTGCTGGATACATTTCTAAAGAAAAGTTAAATTTGAGAAACTGGTTTACAGTGGTGCTAAAGACAAGAATTTATAAGATCATTGATACCAAATTGCAACCTTGCAGTTGCTCAGTCCAATCATCCTGGTTTTGCCACCCCAGGGAGATGGACATCATTATAGGGCCCCTCTTGAAGTCAACCCAAGAGATTGATATTCTGAAGTACCAAAATGTCTTTTAAAAGAGATTTCAAATATAAGACATTGCATGGTAAGAAATCTCAAGATAATTTTTTTATGAAGTTCCAAGATGTTTTTAGAAAATCACCACAAGTTCTGGTGGATACTATAATTTGGCATTTTTTTAATAGTAGTTTTTACTCTATGCACAAATGGGAATGTAAATATCTATGTTTTATAAGTAACCATTGCCAAAAAGTAAAAAAAAAAAAAAAAAATTATAAAATAAGCATGTAAGAAGATTGTTATTCATACTCTGAAATGATGACTTGCATTTTTACAGATTTTGTTACAGCTGCATGTTTAAGTAAAACTGTGAAGATGTTTGATCTAATAAAATATCTTAAGGGAGTATTTAATCCTCAATCATCCTCTCTCTTTGATTCTCTGCCTCTCTTCCCCTTATTGCCATCTGGCTCTGTCCTTTTCTACACAAAAATAGTTTAATTATCATTCATATTAAAATAAAACAAAAGTAGTTTCATTTCTATAGAAATGGAGAGAGAAAAAGAAGAGAGACCATAGATAAGTAGATAGATTTCCATATTGCCTAAATTACTTGAAAGTGTTTTTTTTTTTTTTTAATCCATCAATTTTTAACTGCCTGCTGAATTTTTTCTCTCTGGATCACAATGGACCTCCAAGTTTTCTAATTTAACAGACACTTTTCCATTATTGCCTGTTTAACAACCTTTCACTCTCTTCCCCCCCCTCCGCAAAGATTTTTTTAGGAATCAGGGGACCATATGCTTTCTGACAACCTCAGTCCATCCAGGACATCTCATGCCCTCTGACATGGGTCTATGATGCAACCCTAGCAAAGGGGCATGTATTAGTTGTCTATGGTTGCTGCATATTTAATATCTTAAAGCAACACAAACATAATCTTACAGTTTGGAATGTCATATGTCCAAATTGAGTCTCACTGAGTTAAAACTGAGGTGTCAACAGGGCCACACTCCTGCTGGAGGGGCTGGGGAGAATCCATTTCCTGGCCTTGGTTGCCTGCGTGCCTTATCTCATGCCTGCGTCTTCAAAACCAGCAAAATTAGGCCAAAGCTTTTTATACTGTCACCTCTGTGGTTCAACCTCTCTGTCTTCCTCTTCCTTCAGAAAGTTATGTGTATTTATACTTGGTCCACCCAGATACTCTAGGATAATATCTCCATCTTGAGGTCAGTAGACTGACAACATTAATTTTTTTGCACCCTTAATTCTCCTTTGCACATGCTATACCCCATTTACAGATTCTAGGAATTAGGATGTCCCCCAGTCAAAGGACCGTTATTCTGTCTACTAAAAATTGTGAGAGGAAGTCTTATGGGCAGGGAAAGAACACTCCCTCTCTGCCTCCAGAAGTGAGTTTTGCATGCACTATCTGGAATTTGGCCAGTCAGTGTAGGGTTATGAGGGGAATCAGCCTAAATGGGACAATCTTTATCATAACAACATATCCTGGCTATATGTAGTACTCTCAACTAAACAATCCCAGGGCAATTTTAACTCTACTTCTTCTAACAGGAGATAAAAGTAGATTTCTATGTATTCATCATGCTTCTGAAGGGTGACTATCTCTGTTTCCATCTACCTCCCAAGCCATTCCTACCCAGTTTTATTCAAAGGATTTTCTCTGCTTACACTTTGATTGTTGGTTCTCACACCTGGCCCTGTCTTCAGCTTTTCTCACCTCTCTGTTCCCCTTAAGGCTTTAACTGTTCTTTACACACTGATTCATATTTTCTACCCCTATTCCAGAAGCTTCTTCTAATTCTAGATTTTTGCATCTGCTATGGTTTGAACGTTCTTTCCAGAATGCAGGCTGAAACTTAATCCCCAAGTTTGGCAGTATTGAGAGATGGGGCCTTTAGAGGTGATTCATGGATTAATGGGTTATTGTGAAAAGGACCAGTGTCTTTATAAGAAGAGGAAAAGAGACCACATTAGCACACTCATCCCCTTCACCCTGTAAGATGCTGTGCTGGCAGGGCATTCTGCCGAGTCCCCTACCAGCAAGAAGGCTCTCACATATGCAGTCCCTTGACCTTGGACTTGTAAGCCCTCATACCTGCAAGATCAATTCTTTTCCTTTATAAATTACTTAGTTTCAGGTATTCTGTTATAAGCAACAGAAAATGGACCAGGACAACTTCTAAATATCTATTATACATTTCTTTTCAATATTCCCTGGGTCTCCCCTCCTCAACTCAAAATGTATTTCTTCGTTTTGTTCTTTCCTGAACATCCTGATATATTCTCCCCATCAGTCAATGATTCCAATACTTAATTCAGTCAACCAGATCTAATACAGGAAGGTTGGTTTCCATGTCTTCTAACACAGGGACTCTCCCTATTGAATTAACTGTGAAATCTATAGCTTCAACCTCCTAAAAATCCCTTTATTGTTCCCCAGCCACATTTATAGTCATGACTTTGGTTCCTTATTTCTAACAATATGAAACCCATTTCACCTTCTCTCCCTATATTCAAGCTTTAAGAACAACCCAATACCTCCCCTGCTCATGAAGTGACCCTTCTACAAGTAAAATAAGATCATATCATTCCCTTGCCTAAAACTCTTCCATGGATTCCATAACTTTTAAGCTAATAATAAACATTCAACAAATAATACAACTGTGATGCAATGTAGATGTTATTAGCATATCTTATTTAACTTCCCAATGATTCTGGACATTAAGCAGTATTATTATAACTATTTATCAGATTTTTTAAAACCCTACAATTTAAAGAGTGGTTGTAGATTCCAAAGATCACACAGCTGGTGTAGAGTTGGGTTTTGAACTCAATCAATCTAACATCAAAATCCGTGCTTTTAATCATTCGTATTCCTTAGATGAGTTTAAACTCACCAGCCAATGCCTAACTTTCCAAAAGTACCCCTTGTCAGTTCCCATCCCTGCTATTCACATCTCTTCAGCCACTTAAGCTGCTGGAGATTCTTTAAAGTACCATGTGTCTTGCTCTTATCTATCCAGAACTTCCTTTGTATCCTGTTTTCATTTCCTGATTGCTACAATCTGTACTCTCAAGTACTTTCTGCTCCTTGCGGTTTCCACAGTCTCCCAACAAGTGATTTACAAGTCCCTCTTCTGTGCTACCCAGGTAGCCACACCCACTTTAATAGTCACCATTGCCACTTCTTACCTGCTATGCGACACACACAGTGAAGTGCTTTACATACAGAAATTCAATTAATTTCCATAGAAAGCTATTAAGATAGCTTAGTTTGCAGATGGGAAAAAAACATCCAAGGCTGTTTGATGCTACTGTCCCTTCATTCTGTGGTCTATTGTCTTTTTTCCCTTTGGAATAGTTTAAGAAGGGATCATTTGTATTTGTCACCAATTTGAAAGTATGATGAAAACAATTTCATGGGTTGCTGTGAGTAGATGTTTGTGTGAATGCATGAAAAATATATGTGACCTTAAAGAATCAAAGCTGAAGCATCTGTAAGTTATATTTCTCTTCATCAAATTTTCCTGCAAGAAAACAATTCATGTGGCTTTCAAGGCTGGTTTTAAAGGATTCCCCACTTGTATAAAGTACTTATTTAAAATACTTTGAGAGAAGGAATTATGATTTATATGTTTTTTAATACTTAATACATGGCCATAGCAATTTTGTTTCCTACAGATTTGATAAGCAAATGGAACTCCTATTAAATTAAGAGATCTATGCCAATGTGTATGTATATGAATATAATAAATGTGTTTTTAACATTTTTACCCTCTGTTTATAAAAATAGAGCATGTAACTTTGATATGATTGTTCATTTTTGTTTCCCTACCACTTTCTAATGAGTTCCCTGTGGCACAAGCCACCCCATACTCACCCCAGATTCCATGTGCCTCGCACAAGTACTCAATGAGCAAACCAGAACATGAAATTACCAACTGTGGATGCTGACTTTCCCTCTCCCATCCCATTTATGTGGCATTTTAGTATATGCCACATAAATACTCAAGACAGAAACAAATCTTTATTAAATTTCAAGTATGACATCCAGCTCAGCAGGGATTAGAATTACTATTGGTTAAGTTTGTTGGACTCTACTACAAGCTACCACAATTCATCAGATTTTTCAGAAAGTGTACAGGTGAATTGAATGGAGTTATGATATGAACACTACTCAGTTATCCCAAGGCAAATAAGACAACAATATTAGTGACTTTGCCACAGTTTCAAAAACCAAGATAAGCATTTCCCTTTAAGAAATGTATTTCTTTCTCATATTATTTTTGTAACACTTAGTTTATCTTTTTCTCACATTGACAAGGTATTATTGTATGATTTTGTGACTCCATATTATACTTTGCCAAGTAAGTGACAAATTTTGGATGACAATCACATCATATTATGAACAGTACACATATGAATGCTTAAAATCTGTTACAGTATCTCTAAGATATTCTAAATGTTTCTTAGGAAATGAATGGTCTCTTTAAGCAGAATCTCTAAAAGGCATCTAAGCTACAGACATTCTGGCCATTTCTAAGACAGAGAATGCTAATTGAGTGTCTGGGTATTCATTACCAGACAACTTTGAAGAATCCCTGATGTGGCAGAGTTAGGAGGCAGAACTAATAGCACCGCCAAGGTAAGAAACAAAGCACCCAGAGGAAAAAGGCATGGTATTGATTTTTAGTTAGCAATTTACTGCAAATGAGACAGCATGGAACAAAAACAGAGAAAGACTGTTCCTGGTGAGAATTGCACTGGTAAGAACACCTGGCAGGTGAAATGATTAGACCTGAAGTCCCCATCTAGAAAGCTTTACACAGAGGAAGCCCTGCCTCTTCTTGCCTGAGGTGTGACACTACACTGGGACCTGTTCAACCTGACTTCAGCAAGGAAGGATGGCTGAAAGCCCTAAGGGCTAAGGGTTACACAGCCACCCAAATAAACACTAATCAATCACTCAGGAGACAGCAAGAGTTGGAGAAAGGAGGTCAGATCCATAAATAATCACTTTTTGTCTCTAGTCTTTCCTTCTGGGAATGAGTCTTATTTTTCCCTTCTTATCTCTGCTCTTTTTCTATGAATTATTCTTCTCTGCCTGTTTCCCACTTGGCCTTTCTTCTCTCCCTTCCTTAAAATTCGTCTTCTTTTCCCAAATTTCATCCTCTTATCTATGTCATCATATGATACAATTTTAAAGATTTATAAATAATTTTAAAATAACATAGATCAATTTTATATAAGTAGAAATGAAATAGACTTGTTTAAAAGCACGTTTATAAGTGACCAAAGTTGCATTCATTTAATAGTTTTTACTCTTTATTGAAAAAGTACATTTTGTAACCATTGTAAAAAAAAAAATCTGCAGCAATTTGAAAGTAAAAAGAGAAAATTCTTGACTACTTCAGTTTAAACATTGAAAACTCATTTTTTGATAGACTTGTCTTAGAAATTGATTGTTCTCACTGAAGACCCTCAAAGTAAATTGCTCTAAATTACACTGTGTTTCAGTGTATGTTTATAGCCAAGATGATCATTAATCAACACTAAATTTGTTCTTTTTTCCCTCTACATTCAGTACATTATTGTCTTATTTTGTAGTTTAAATTTTCTTCTTAATTTGGGGAGCTAAATCTAGAGTTCAAGAGTTCAAGACCAGCCTCAGCAAGAGTAAGACCCTTTCTCCACTAAACATAGAAAAATTAGCTGGGCGTTGTGGTGGGCCCCTATAGTCCCAGCTACTGGGGAGAATGAGGTAAGAGGATTGTGTGAACCCAAGAGTTTGAGGTTACTGTGAGGTATGATGCCACAGCACTCTACCCAGGGCAACAGAGTGAGACTCTGTCTCAAAAATAAATTGAGCTCTAATGGAAATAATTTAAATTCAATTCAAAGTGAGTATTTATTAGATTTGAAGGACTACTCAAAAATGACATAAAATATATGTTGGAACAGTTGGCCTAAAATTTTGCACACAATGGGTAAGTTTTAAAACCTAATTATCATTCTTTAATGGCTATTATCTGGTTTTTTTTTTTTTTTTGAGACAGAGCCTCAAGCTATCACCCTAGATAGAGTGCTGTGACATCACAGCTCACAGCAACCTCCAATTCCTGGGTTCAAGGGAGTCTCCTGCCTCGGCCTCCCAAGTAGCTGGGACTACAGGCGCCTGCCACAACGCCCGGCCATTTTTTGGTTGCAGCTGTCATTGTTGTTTGGCAGGCCTGGGCTGGATTCGAACTTGCCAGCTCAGGTGTATGTGGCTGGTGCCTTAGCCCGTTGAGCCACAGGCGCCAAGCCAATGGCTATTATCAAAAACTAAAAGTAACAAGTAGTGAGGATGTGGAGAAAAATGAACACTTGCATACTGTTCATAAGAATGTAAATTAGTCCATTGTAAACGGTACACATGCTTGTCAAAAACCTAAAAATAAAACTACCATATGTTCCAGCACTTCCACTATTAGGTATGTAACCAAAAGACATAAAATCAGCATGTCAAAAAGATATCTGTCATCCAGTGTTCATTGCAGCATCATTCACAATACCCAAAATCTGGAATAAAATTAAGTGCCCATCAACAGATGAATGAATAAGGAAAATATGGCCCACATACACAAATGGGTTACTATTCAGCTGTGAAGAACAAGGATATTCTGTCTTTTGTAACAACATGAATGAACCTGGAGAACATTGTGCTGAGTAAAATAAGCCAAGCACAGAAAAACAAGAACCACAAGAACCACATGTTCTCATTTCTATGTAGAATCCAAAAAAGTTGAACTCACAGAAATAGAGAGTAGAATGGTTGTTACCAGGGAGCGAGGGTTAGGGAGATGATGGTCAAAGGATACAAAATTTCAGTGAAGCAGGAGGAATAACTTCAAGAGATCTACTGTACAACATGGTGACTGCAGTTAACAAAAATGTATCATGTACTTGAAAGTTGTTGATAGTAGATTTTAAGTGTTTTCACTATAAATGATATGTAAGTATGATTAAGAAAATAATTATTGTACATTTTTATTTCATTTATGAACTCACCCATTAATAAGTTAATATTTATTGAACAATTTAATAGGCATGATCTGGTGTAACTTGGCTATTTAAAATGAACAAAACATAATGAATGAATAAACCATCACTGATTAGGAGATAAGTAGTTACCACTATTAGGTTTGGGGACAATATAAAAAGAAAGAGAACGGTTGTGATATTACACTATATAATGGTTTACTTTAGGCCAACAATAGTCATTTGTCAAGTACTAATATCTGAACACTAATCATTATATTTGCTGTGAAATATACACTATGAGGAAAAAAGAAGACCTAATTTGAAGCACTCTATTAACACCACAATTTCTAACAAAGTTCTTAGCTAAATGTATCATAATACTTTTTGTTTTATTACACACTGGTGGAACTTCAACTATTGACTACATCTCATGAAATTCTTATAAAATTGGCAGCCTAGGCTGGTGATAAAAAATGGCATTTAACCAGTGAAACCCCCATGCAACCCCTCCTAAATTCCAAACAAAAGATTCATGAAGACTGAAAACAAGATAAAAATTGATAACTGTCCACAACCAAGACTGATAGAATATCTGTACCATAAACAGATTGAGATGATCATAAGCAGGCTCAAGCTCGTGTCATATCAAATTTGAAATTATGAGAATGAGATCATATTTTTTTCTAATGATGGGAAGACATATGATTCCTCAACCAAAGTCTAGCTCCTGGATAAAATTTTATGTTCTTTACTAATTGGAAATTGAGAATTATTCCTTCTACTCATAACTATTCATTCAAGAGAAGCTAACCAGCATATGACTTCCTTCAAAAAAAAAAAATGACCCCTACCTTTTTATATTTACACACCAAACACCCCTCAGAAAATAAGAGTGCAGGAAGTAGAAAACAAACATTTTCATTTCAACCAGTAAATAAAAGCTTGTGGATAAAAAATAAACAATATGGGGGAAAATGTGAATGCTGGGGGTTGTGGCTTTTATCTGGATTTCAATGGCTTAAAGTATCATAGAATGATATAGTGATGGGAGAAAATAATTACATTATTTACAAGAAAGAGGAGGTAATTAATAGCTGTATCGATTCAGTGTATTTCAGATACTGTTCCAAATCTTTTATGTTAATTAACTCCTTTACTTCTCACAGTAGCCTTTTGATGTAGATACTGCTATACTAAACAAAGTTAATGTCAAGCCTGGGATTCAAATCCTTAATCTTGACTCTGAAACCCTGCTTTTCACCATAGTATTACATAAAAAACTACTAGAAAAACTACTTTGGAGCAGCCAATATATTTGATAGGAATTAGAAAGGGAATTGGGCATATGAAACTGTGCTCAAACTTTGTAACTAAGACTCAGACTCACCCAAAAAATTAAGAGAGAATAATGCAGAAACAGGTGCCCAGCTTGTCTTCTCCATCGTGCAATATGGAACAAAAGAAACGAAGCATTTCTGAGTGAATTCAAGGGAAAGTACTCATTGAAAACAATTTCTGAGTATAGAAGAAAATATCAAGATGTTATTTGATATCCCCAATAGCGTTGGTTAAAAAAAAAAACAAAGAAAGAAAAGAAAATAGGAACAAAATGCCACAACTAGATAAAAAAGCTAAGGTGGAAAAGGTACACAGATACCCCTACTAAGGAGAACTTATTTCGGATGGATAGTCAGAATGGAAATTTGAAAGAAAAACAGCACAGGAAACATAAGTATATAGCTATGATGGATTTTTATAAATGATATATAGTATCAATGTCTCCTTCATTTTCTTTTGATGCTATTATAAAAAATACTTGTAACAAATAATTTTGCAACAGCCCTAGCTATAAAGCAAAATAAAATTAACAGTAGGAGGTATAATACATTTTTATTAATGAAAGTTTTTGCCATTTTAAAAAAACCTAGTGTACATTTTAACTTTAAAATTTTGTTGGAATAAAACACTAAACAGAATTATATTTGTCACCTGAAATGCATGAGAATTTATACAATTATTCTCCATTATATATGTACCTTTTTTTGAGACACTCTGCCGCCCTGAGTAACGTGCTATGGCATCATAGCTCACAGCAACTTCAAACTCTTGGACTCAAGCAATCTTTTGCCTTAGTAGCTGGGATTAGAGGCACCCACCACAATGCCCACCTAATTTTTCTATTTTCAGTAGAGACCAGAGTCTCACTGTTGCTCAGGCTGGTCTTGAACTTATGAACCCAGGCAATCTACCTACCTTGGCCTCCCAGAATGTTAGCATTATAGGTGTGAGCCACTAGGCCTGGCCTATTCTCCATTTTAGATAAACATAGATATTTTCAGTAATACAAAGGAGGGAATGTGCATATTTTTAATTGATATAGATGATATATGTAATGATTTACTTGCAAACCATCATTGTTAAACAACTTATAATATAATATTATTTTCATCTACCTTAAAATTAATTTCAGGTGTGTAGATGATTCTTGCTACACAGATGAAATTCAGGGCAAAATCCATGACTTTACTCAGTATTCTTAAGTAATAAACAGTGACACATTCACTTCTATCCACAAAATAGTTCATTTTCATACTTTATACTCCCATGTTAGTGCAATAGTCAGAATACTCAAAATTAATTTAAACTTTAGCACCTTTCTGGCCACTAGCAGTTAACTACGTCTATGTATGATGTAGTTGAATTTTCTTTTTTCTGTCACCTAGAGCTTTTACTCTCTCCTTCTCCATTTCCTATTATCTTCTCCTATCCACAGAATCAGAGGAGGCAAAATACAGAAAAGAAGCAAAAAAAGTTCTCATAGATATGGCTGTGAAATGACATAAGCCCACTGGTCTAGGTTGGTATTTAAAGCAGGTTCATAACACACTATTTTAGAATTTGTATAGCTTTTCCCCCCTTTGTGGCTTATTACAACTTTTTAATTCTGGTTTTCTTAAAGCAGGCAACTGCATCTTTCTGGCTGGTGAACTTGGCCTCTTTTATCAGTGTCTAGGCCCTGGTACCTCCTTCCTCTTACAGGTTTCTGTGGTTACCCTAGACATATTAATTGAACATGATTTAACTTAACTCCCTCCTGTCTGCCTGTTCCAGGGAAGCACACATGCATTCTTTCTCATGACAAGTCTTAACACGGTCCGAAGACATAACAAGTCAAAGCTGGCTCTGATACAAAAGCAAATGGGCAGCGAGGCTTTTGGGTTTCTTAGACCCTTAGGAGACAGAAGAAAAAGCCTCACAGACATACAATTGAAGTCTTAGAGAGAGGGAAGAGGAAGTAAAGGAGTAGCAATATTAGAAGAGATACAAGTTCAGAATTTCCCCAAATTAACAGGAAATATCAAGCCCAGAGTTAAGAAGTGCTGTGATTAATGTGCATAATATTAATACTCATTAACAAGAAGAACATAATAGTTTTTATTCTACTTCACTATCCTCTTCTATAATTACTTCCTTCATTGTCAAAAGGAGAGTAAGCATATCCTCTGGCATAGTAAGATATGATTCTATTCGTGGAGAAATTTCTAGAAAGAACAGCCAACAGCTTTTTTCTCCATGTCTCTGATTCCCACTTTTATAACCAGTGGATGAGCTCATCAGTGACTTCGGTACTGTCAATACATTGCAGTCCTTATCTTTCTCAGCTTTTCTACACTGTCACCCTTTACCACATTCTCCTTCTCTCAATGGCTTTTCCTCACTCAGGTCCATAGACAGTATTTCACCTGGTACTTCCTCAGCCTTTTTGTCTCTATTTTAGGCAAGTCATCCACACCTTCCATTAAGTAAGAGTGCACCATATTATTCAAACATGTAATGTCCACAGATAGTGTTAGTGAGAAATGAAATGAAGCATGAAATTAAATTCAATCGTGCATGGCTAAAATTAATATCTTGATCTTCCTATGCAAACCCACTTCTCATCTTCTATATTTCACCTCAGGGAACATATCAGAATTCTCAATTAAGTAATCCAGAAACTTGAAATCACAGATTCCTCATTCTCACTAGCCTCAAACTTCAATTTCCTACAAAGTTTCAGAAATTTGTAGATATTTCAGTTTGCTCAAATATTTAATAGAACATCATTACAGACTATGCATCAAAATAATGAAAGATTACTAAAACTGTAATATTTTTGCATCCATTAGACTATTAAAAGATTAATTGTGGATTCATATTTATTAGGATATTTACTCGATTTTTTATTGGTATTCTGCTACATAAAAATAAATTCTGGAATTATACATGCAGTATAATCATTGTGTAGAAACATGGAATTTATCTAATATTTTAGCTCATATACAGGGTGGCCCTAAAGTTCATGTGCAATTTAAATAGTGTGCAATTTTAAATTGCACATGAACTTTATGGCCATCCTTTATTTATACTGGGTATATGTGTGTGTACAATTATGTATATCACCATCTATGGAGATTAATTTAACTACTCTTAGTAACTTTTACTTCTTCCTTTTTTCTAATTTCAGATTGATATAAGGGTACAAATGTTTCAGTTACATTGTTTTCAATTCTTTTTTTTTTTTTTGTAGTTTAAAGGCACCAAGTTTTTGGTATTTTTTTTTTTTTATTGAATCCTAACTGTGTACATTAGTTCAATCATGGAGTACAGTGTGCGGGCTTCATTGTTTTCAATTCTAAGGTAAAGTTCAAGTTGTAGTTCAGCCCTTCGCCCAGGGGGCGTGCTGAATCCCCTCCTCCCATTGTGCCCATTAGGTAAAATCCTCCAATTGCCCGCCCTCTTCCCCTCTCTCCACCCCCTTGTTAGACTATATTTGCGTTTTATCTTTTGTGTGACTTTTTACTTCTTTGGGTACTTTTACTACCTTCCTTTTTCATTTTTACACTTTTATAGTGGTTTGATTTTTTTTTACCCCAGGCATGCATTTCTCAAACTCCTGGGTTTCAGGCAATCCTTCTACCTAGGCCTCCTAAAGTGCCAGGACTATAAGTGTGAGCCGCCATGCCCAGCTAGCATGCATAACTTACATAATAAAAACATCAATAAAAGGAAAACATACAGACAGATGTATGGCAAAGAATTGATAGTGATAAAAATTTCCCATTATATTGAAATAATAAATATTAGGATTAGAATGTATAACCAACTTAAGAAAAACTAGAAGTAAATACATAGCAATATGTTATCTTCACTTTTAACATGTTGATAACCCAGTAGTTTCCAACCAGTGCCTAAAATTAAAGCATATCTATCTGAATAGCAATGTTAGAGCATATTCCAATGGACATTGATAATCATCACGATAATGCAAGAGTTGAAAACCCCAGATCGTGTACATAAAATGCACAGACAGTAGAAGATACATACCTAAAACAATAATTTAAAAAAAAAACTGAGTATTGGAAGGAAGGGCCTCTTGAATAAGAAGAGATTCAGATGGCTGTTATGTTTCCTCTGACCAATGTGGGAATCTTCTACCTCTATAAGTAAAATTTAAAACAGAGAAAAACATATTTGAAGCTTTCTGAGATAGTGAACTTTATTTAGGAGCATCTATTCTCCTGATACAGTAGAATCATTAAAGTCATGATGTTATCTCAGTTTCCTTCTCCCTCATGGTCTTAAGAAAACATAATATTGAATTGTCTGACTAACAGTCTCAGTAAATACAGTGAAAAAGAAAAACTCTGACTGACAGCAGGTTTATTTCTTGCCAAATTAACATTACACTCACTTTAGAAGAAATGTTATTTTTCCTTTGAGTCCTGAGGAGATAGAGACATCAAATTCTTAGGCATATGTTCCTCAAGAGGAACTTAAGAACTGGAAGCTCTTTTATGAGCATGCACTTTTAAAGTCATATTCTAATAGAAACTAACTTATTCTTTAAAACACATGAAAATCTCCATCTATTTATTGGAGTCACTGAAGAACAAGGTATTATCAGGTCATTCATCATACCGTGTGATTGTACTTCAAGTTTGGTACGATGGGTACAAGATGTAAATACATCCTGATAGTGGTAATAAAAGTAGTCGGTCATATTCACTACAAAGAAATCAAAGTGGGAATATATCAAATAATTTTAAATTTAGTAGCCATAGAAATCTTCAACTAAGTTCATCTTATAAAGCTAAATAGCATTACCAAGAAAAAGAATGATATTGATTGTACCTCCTATCTTTATTTAGGTATCAAACTCAAAATTACAACTTTATTTTTGCCAATACTCATGAATTTATGAGGCTTTTATTTAGTTTATGAAGGTAGAGCCACATCTTCAAGGAATTATGAAGGTGAAAAACCTTAGATGGTATAATTCATGTAATATCTTAACTAATTTTTCTAGTTTTGGAAACATGCATTTGCAAACAAAATCCTCAATCAAATCAGCCTTCAAAAATGGCAAGCTCTATGCACATCACAGACTATCCATTCCTTTAATTGCTCAAATATTTTTCATAAAATTAAGAAAACAGGTTGCAAGATATACTTTTGTTGGTTTTAGTATAAAGAGAGAGATCTAGTATCTAGATCAAGCAGAATGATTTTGAAATATTTCTTCTTTTTCTATTGTCTATAAGATTTGGCATGATCGGTTTTTTGAAATTCTCCTTTACTTTTATTTATATAATATTAGTTGTCTATTTTTTGAGACTTTGGAAAAAAAAATAAGAAGTTAACCGATGACTTCATACTGAGCCTCAGAGTCAAAGCACTCTATAATGTCTTATTCGACAATGTGAACGTTACTTTCTTGGCATTATTATTACTAATATTGGTTAATATTTCAATGCAGTAATCATCTGTTTTCTTTTCTGAATGTATTTATCTTCGTTCATTCTTTATGTGGTTTTTGTTTCTAGTCCTTATCTTAAATATTGTTATTATCATTAAATTTTAAGCCTTTTAAATTCTGTGAAGGCCAAAAGTGGAAACCTAATTAACACATATATATGTAAAAATAAAAATAAAAGTGAACTCGAGTATACAGAACCCTAGAGCGAAAATCAGAAGTGAGAGTTTTTCCCCAGCAGACATTAGCCTCTCCAGTCTGCATGCTGTGCTCGAGGGAGGCACCATTAGCCTGCACCCAGGCAAGGAAGGAAGGAAGGAGGGAGGAAGGGAAGGAGGGAAGGAGGAAGAAAGGACAGAAAGATAAAAAAAGGAAGGAAGGGAGGGAGGAAGGGAGGAAAAATTCCAGGTGGAATATTTAAAAGTGTAAAAATATGTTTTAGAAATCACTGGTGGAAAATGTTAGTAAACTGTATATTTCAGTAGCTAATCCCAATATGAAACAGTCATTTATTTTTTCATTAAACAAACTGTTAAACGTTTACACTGAATAGCATATATTTAATTTAAAAGATTCTAATAAGCTACTTTCTCTACCTTGTATTGAGTATACATTTCATATTTCATAAATATACAAATTCCTGTTATTTATATAAGTATTTGTGATGATTTAAATCTACAAAGGTAAGATACAATACTATTACAAATTATTTTTGATCTTTTGTGTATATCAAATATAGTCTTACCACAACTTAAATACAGGAGATTTTTTAATAATTGCTATAGTACAGATATCTTTGTTGTTCTGTAATTTTTGGTCATCTGGGTATATACCCAGTAAAGGAATTACAGGGTCAAATGGTAAGTCTATTTTTAGATCTTTGAGTATTCTCCAAACGTCTTTCCAAAATGGATGTATTAGTTTAC